>JAOEGT010087204.1:0-14384 GCA_025447795.1 Speoplatyrhinus poulsoni | reverse complement strand
AAGGAGCGCTGGGGAAGTGCACGTCTGGAAACCGAGGGCGGGAGCACGCAGGCCCCGGTAACGGTGGGAGGGGGTGAACCGCCCATTGGCGGCACGGCCCAGACCGTTACAGTTGGACAGTCAACACAGGTGCTGCACACACCCCCAGACCAGGTTACTGTGAACTCACCCATAACACACTTGTGTTTCAACACTAATAAGGGTTTTTGCCAGCTCAAATGAAACATAATGGAAAGGATTAGATACACTCACAGGCATTATCCCTAAAACAACTCTGACACGGCTCATTGTGTTAGCTCAAGTAGCTAAGAAAAAGCTTAAATAAATAGGATTCTAGAGATCTACACAAGACAGTGAAGCACAAATATTTCCTGTGCTGACTGAAATGATCCCGTGGCTATTCTCACATATGACAGTGTGTACATCTCTGTGCATTCAGTGTATCCAGTTTGTATATTTGTGGCATTTCACTTTCTGGTCCAACTTTAGAGCACTTCACTGTCAGTGAAGTGTGGAGAAATAAAGCTTAAGAACAAAACAAACAGTGTCTAGGGCTCAGCAGAGAACCATTTGATGCTTGAAACGTACTTGAACATTGTCAAAATGCAAATAAAACAGAGGCGGTGGGGGGCGGGGGGGGGGGGGGGGCGGGCACACTGTGTGCGTGCGGTGTGTTTGTCCGGGTCTTATTCAAATATGAGCTTTGGAATCTAAGCTCTTGCCCAAGCAAGATGGGCTTCCGAGGAGGCGTGGCTGGCTCATCATTCACGGTAATGACCCAGTGCAATCATAGCAGTGCAAGGAATAGCACCCTGTATTTACCTTTGATTCCACACACCCTCCCCTACTTGTATAGCTCAACCAAAGTCTTCTACCATCCAAGATCACCTGAGTAAAACATTACAAGTGTTTTAATTGAGAAATAAGCCGCTTAAGCAGCACAGCAAGGGTCTTTTGACTCAGTATAGTGGCTAATATACGATGCCATATTGTGACCTGTATCCAGTTTAAAGGCAAATCTTGCAGTGCAGGGTGCACCGCACACGCATGCCGTGTGTGTTTATGTATGTGTCTGTGTGTCAGCATCCATACATAATTGTGTGTGTGTGTGTGTGTGTGTGTGTGTGTGTGTGTGTGTGTGTGTGTGTGCGCGCATGTGAGTTTGTGAGGAATACTGTCACCGCTATTGAGGGTAGAAGCGAAAATGGAATGAGGATTTAATGTTTGGTTCGCTCGCTGGAAAATGTCTCACAACATTCAAGAACGTTGGCCGTGTTTTTCTTTAGATAAAATCAGCAAGCCCTGCTCCCTGCAGAATGTGGAATTATACAGTACAGCAGAAAAGAGAGATGTGTTAGCTCGCATCAATGTGCACAAATTATGGAATTAATAACCTAGCAATGTTTATAATCATCTTAAGAATCTATCGATTGCGAGAGCTTTGTTCCTTGCTAGGTTTATGCAAGGTTTGGCCTGCGTCTAATGTCTTAACACAGAAAGATGAAAGAATAGGTGTTCAATTGTCTGCTTTACATTGTTGTAGTAAGCATGACCCTCATTCATGTAATGAATGAGATTATATAAATCACTAAATAAAACCCCTTGACCCACAGCTTGAGAGCCATTGGGTGAGTACACAAACAGCTCTCTTTCCAAACATTATGGAAGATAACAAGTATGAGTAAACCTCTCTTTTCACATTGGGTGTTAAATGTACCCCCGCATATCTGGAAAATCGGAAAATGTCACGTTATGCCAAGGGTGTTGAGGGTGCCGTTTATTGGGGCACTTGTTCTTTCTCTCACAAAATTTAGTTTTTCTTTTTTAACACTTCCATTAAGGCTCCCAGACAGTCCTTATAAATTTTTAACAAGGGCAGCTTTGGATTGCGTCCCCTCTCTAGCGTTTGTCAACCAGGCTTCCTGTTGTACTGGTGAGTTTATTACAGGGCTGCCATAGAAATAGCCGGTTCATCCGAGGTCATACGCAGAGCAGCCAGATATACTATTTTCTCTTGGTCATTTATTGCTGTTATGTAACTCCGCAAGTTACTCACACTGTGTGCGAGCTGATACCATCTATTGGTGAAGCATTTACGGGGCTATACCGAGCCCCCCCCTCCGGTCTCCATTTCTGCTGCAATCATCCCTTCCTTTTCATTTACTGTCATCTCTCTCTTTCACTCCTCTCGGTGTGTGAGGGCCTGTGGCATCAGAATGGCTGCTGCTCCTCGCTTGATCTTGCCTCGGCCCCGGTGCATTGTGGGCCAGCGGCTCCAGGGTTTCCCCTGCTGGTATTTATAGACTCCATTCGCTTATCACCAGCCGACCACGCTCCCCACCCACCAATTTAGCGTACACAGCCCTGGGATGTCAGGAGACCACAGGCTCTGGCAGTGCTCCCTCCAGCAGTCCCAAGCTAGCCAGGGCTCCTTCGTGGCTCCGCCGTGGCTCTCATTCAGCTCTGGCTTTGGCTGCGTACACACTGCCTTCATTCACATCCTGCTGACTCAGCGTCGCTGCCCTCATTTAAAAAAACGTTCTATTATTACTCATGGTATGGCTCACCGTGTGGCTCTGGTGGCTTCCCCCACTAACCCGACTTTGGGTTCCTCTCAATACTTTGTCAATCATTGCTCACCTCCTCAAGAATTATATGCTCACAGAGTGCCATGTCTGGGGCTCACAACCTTGTATGTATTTTAGGAACTCACAAACGCAGGATAACATCATACATCAACATAATACTGTATCTGTATACTGTATCACAGGTCTGAACAGTAATCCACCCTGACCTCGATAATAATGTGTAATCATAATCAGGTCATTATTCACCGGTTATTCACCAAGGCAGACACTCAGCGATCTGAAAGGTTTGTACTCACATTTCTGAATGTGTGACAAACTACCAGTGTGGGCTAGTCAGGTCTTGTTACAGAGGCATTTGTAGTTTGTATCCAGCGGTACCCAGAGTTTTACTGTGTAATTTGTCTAATTAAATCATGCAATAAATTTTCATTCAGACGTGAAAGAATTTGCGGGGGAGCAGCACAAATTACAGGCGTAGGTCGAGTCCCTCTCAGGCAGTATCAGGGTGTAGACGTGTGTGCTGTACGTGCGGACCTGAAAGGGCTGAACTCATCTAACATGTCATGGAGCAAACACTAAAACAATTTACGACACATGAGACAAACAAGAAAACTCTGCCCATCTTTAAAATGGTTGCAGGGAGGGAGAGCGAGACAGAGCGAGATGGAAGGACACACTGAGCCACTTGAATGGGATTTAATGGAACATTATTAACAGACATACGAGTGGTTTATCTCTCGAGGGCTAATTCAACTTCACTCTGGTCCTATTGTCGGCTCTACAATGCGGTTCTGATTATGAGCCGGCAGAGTATTTGTTTTACATTCAGCGTAGCAGCTAGTCCAGATGAGGGCTTGAGTGCGGTGTGATTGTGCTGCAGCTACACTGCGTGCAGCTATACGTGTCACAGCCTGGATTTAAACTCACAGCCCCTAGGTGATGGGAATCAAGTCCTCTCCGACCAGCTGGCGGTCTGCCATGAGCTGCTCTCAGACCGGTCCACTGTAGCATACGTATCCCTCAGGTGTTGAAAACTAAGAGGTAGTGGAAGGTGTTCACTTGAGACTTCCTGGCAGCAATCAGCCTGTGTTCTTGCTAGTTTCTTTCCAAAGCCACAGGAAATCAGGGTGAATCCATTAGCAGGGATGTTTTAGCTGGCTCTCTCCCCATTCTGTGCTCCAGTCCAGTGGAAGAGAATGTCTGCCCCCCTGGGCTTGTATGACAAGGGCAGAGGAAATGGCCTGGCGTTAATAGCTGCTTTGATTACTCTGCTGTTGCTAATGTAGCCGACATGAGAGACAACAGGAGGGTGAGCGGCGACAGGTTCAGCCCTGACCAGAGGGGGTCAGGCGGGGGGAGCATCTAGCTGGAGGTGCCTGGCGCTGCAGTGGGCTCACAGTCTGCGACAGGTGTTGTAGGACACACACACACACACATAGACCCATGCAGTTATACACACACACCCACACATACACGTGTGTACATTCTTGTACAAGTTTACCCTTCACAAGAGCTAGCTCGTGGTTAAATGAACACAGATTAAAATGAGTTCACGTTCAATTTAGTTCCAGTTAATTATTTCCGAATATTTGTTAATTTTTAATTGGGTGCTCTGCTAATTCATAAACAATAATTCAATATTTACTGGCTTCAGGACTAGGCCTACTGGAAACTGTGCTATCTGTATTGCCACTTACAGTATATATCCTGCAGGATGGGTTTGTGTGATATGTTCAAGGGTAGTGTATTCTAGGAAGTAATGCTGCGTTTGACAATAGTCAGAGGTGGGAAGTCAGAACTGGGAAACACGTCACTTAAGCGTTCAGTACAGTTCTTTACAGTACTTTACAGTTCAGTAGGTGTTACATATAGTAGGTGTTACATACAGCACAGTAGGTGTTACATACAATATAGTAGGTGTTACATACAGTAGACATTACATACAGTAGGTGTTACATACAGTAGGTGTTGCATACAGTAGGTGATACATACAGTAGGTGATACATACAGTATAGTAGGTGTTACATACAGTAGGTGATACATACATACAGTAAGTGTTACATACAGTAGACATTACATACAGTAGGTGTTACATACAGTAGGTGATACATACAGTAGACATTACATACAGTAGGTGTTACATACAGTAGGTGATACATACATACAGTAGGTGTTGCATACAGTAGGTGATACATACATACAGTAGGTGTTACATACAGTAGGTGTTGCATACAGTAGGTGTTGCATACAGTAGGTGATACATACATACAGTAGGTGTTACATACAGTAGGTGATACATACAGTAGGTGTTACATACAGTATAGTAGGTGTTACATACAGTAGGTGTTGCATACAGTATAGTAGGTGTTACATACAGTAGGTATTACATACAGTATAGTAGGTGATACATACAGTATAGTAGGTGTTACATACAGTAGGTGTTACATACAGTAGGTGTTGCATACAGTAGGTGATACATACATACAGTAGGTGTTACATACAGTAGGTGATACATACAGTAGGTGTTACATACAGTATAGTAGGTGTTACATACAGTAGGTGTTGCATACAGTATAGTAGGTGTTACATACAGTAGGTATTACATACAGTATAGTAGGTGATACATACAGTATAGTAGGTGTTACATACAGTAGGTGTTGCATACAGTACGCCTCAATGGCGTGGTTAGCGACAGCCATGTTGCTGTCTATCTAGTTCACTGCAGGGCTTACAGTGCATCGCTGCAGGGCCATTTAGCCCTGGCACCGAGCCAAACTGAGTTAATTGGTAACTCTAGTGTGGCACGTCTGAGCCTTCTGCACAGTATACCTGCAGCCAGGGACAGACCTGGCTGGGGAAGCAATATCCAGAAGGAATTCAGAGGGTTTCTCCCCAGCCCTTTAGTACTTTTAATACATTGAGTGCATAGTCATTGAACAGTGAGCACCCAATAGAACTTCTCTGCTTGGCGAAGGCTTTGTGTGAGAACATAACATGTAAATTAATATATAAAAAAGGACTTCTGTACAGGGTAATATAGAATATGCTGTGTTATACAGCCCCTTCATGAACCAGCTAATATGACAGCTAGCAAACAGACCTGCTAGAGTTAGCAAGCAGGCACACAAACACACATTTACACATATCTCCAGCTATGTGCAGTGTGTGTGTGTGTATGTGTGTGTGGGTGTGTGTGTGTGGCATGTGTGCATGTGCAATGCCAGAATGAAATTCCTCTTTCCCCTTTGCTCACTCAGCATCTCAATTGACTGGAAATAGCATTTCCTGCCGTCAACATCCCGTTTTCCCTCTCTCCATTAGCCTCTCCATGGCTACGTGTGTGTGTGTGTGATGCCCCTGAGAGTGCTACAGCATTAGCTTGTGTCAGGGGATTCATTTAACGTCAGGAATGGCTTTATAGACCGGAGCATGTACGCCAGTTACGACATACAGTCAGTATATTCACCCGGCAGGCTGTAGCCTGGGCCAGAATGAATCTGTCTTTGACAGTAATGTCACCCACAGCCACTCGTTGCCCTCTTCCCTGTTCGTCCCCCGGTATAATTGTATTACCGACGTTGGCAGCGTGGTCAGCAAAGTGGTCCTGGTGGGGCTTGGCTTGTGTTTGGCAGAGCTGGCACTTTGTTCGGGGTGCCCTCGAGCATCCGGCTACTGGCTGGTACAGTCGGCGCTAAGCTAGCAAAACTGAGAAGGGGCTTTATACGGCCTTGGTATCTATGCCAGGGCTTTATGCCAACGCTGCTACACAATAGCACAGTGTGTGCGTGTGTGAGTGTGAGAGAAGACACCAACACAATATGCCAACATACAGTGCAGCCATACATACAGTACGTATAAACAGGCCAGTAGGCTAGTGGTAAACAGGGCAGTAGACTAGTGGTAAACAGGGCAGTAGGCTAGTGGTTAGGGAGGTTGACTCAGAGTCGAAGGGTCTTGGTTCAATGTAAGTCACTGGATAAAAGCATAGCTGCTGATGTGGATGTGTGTGTGGATGAGCTCACATGCAGATGCTGACACATGAACTCCTGCTCACACTGCTGCCTTAGGAAATGTCCTAGAAATGCTTATCTTGTGTGTGTGTGTGTGTGTGTGTGTGTGCATGCACGTCCACCCAATCGCTTTGAGTGCATTGTATGTTGCAGTGTGTGCAAATTATGTGTTTGCAGGATATGCACCGTTTGCCTTTTTCTTGGCTGATGTTTTCTTTGTTAAGCCTGACCGACCGATTTTCACAATTTATTTGGCATATCTAGTTCATTTAGATACAGCTAGAGTTACTTTTAAATAAACTCACGGATTCATTTTTTTACGGTCTCTTAGCAGCCAGCGTTGTCACCAAAAAGGTGGACTCAACAATTTTTAATCTAGTGCCTAGTTATGTTCAGTAAATATCTCCATACGATCTGCTAGCTGCCTGTTCTGGTGTAAACTGGTTCCTACACAGCTCTGTGAATGGGAACACAAACCAAGTGGTGCAAACTGCACACAATACCCTGGCCTTGGCAATGTGAGTTCAATTTTGGTGGTGGCGCTTCTGATGAAGCACCGTATGGCATTGAAGGGAGAGGTGTCTCTGTTTGGATCCTCCTCTCAAATATGAACACTCTTTCTCAGGGTAGCTGACTGAACCTTTAAGGGCCCCTGTGATAGGACGCACAGTATTAGCTTTTCTTCTGTTTTGGCTGATTCTATTGGCCATGTGGGTATTCGTCACAACACGCAGCATCCAAAGTTCAACCTAGTTGCTTACTGAGGGCCTGTGCTTTGCTCGACGCAGCGTAAATCTATCGTGATGCAGGGCAAGTCATTGAAAATAATGGGTTTCAGAGCGCAGTGCTGCCATTGTTGCATTGTGGCTGAAAGGGCTATTACACTTTTACAAGGCAGCGCCCATTTAACAGGACAGATTTATAAAAATGTTGCTTACTCTGTTCAGTGAGATGAACAGTATGCCAATACTGCTCTCTGTGATCTATTTATAAAACATATTGAGGCTCAAACTACGTGTGAATGTCTAATGATAAACCAATTCTACCCGAGTACGGTTGACTCCCACAGACAAGGAGAAGAATTTGCACACTGCAGATTGTTTCATGTCAGTGTACTATTGGCTGCCATGACAACTATTTACAGTACTAGCCTAATCCATCTTTCAAATGAGGTCCTGACTCACTGTGGTCATTAAAACTCCCAGGACACTCCTCGTAGCGAGTAGGAGTGTTAACCCCAATACCCTGTCCAGAAATAGCCCAACAATGGTCCTAAATTGTCCCTGAAACCCAAATAGGCTAACTCTCCCCGGCTCACCTCCCCACTGAATGTCTAATGTGCAGTGAATGCGTGAAAGTACACTCTCTCAGTGTCCTAGCACATGTAAAGTACTCTGAGTACCTTGATAAGCGCTATACAACTGTAATAACTATGATTTATATTATTGAGCTAGATGAGACGTCAGTTACAGGTAGGTACATGAACCTGGTATCAGTGACACGCATGCCACATCCATGTACATATGATCAGCACAATCACCTCCTATACAGTATTTAGACTGATCGGCCCATTAAGGTGACAACCGACCAATCCGGTCACTGGCCAGTCAATCGGTGCTCTTCTAGTTTGTAGGTGCACATATGCCTGCGTGTGCGTGTGCGTGCGTGCATGTGTGTGCACGTGGCTGGGCCAGCTTCTCAAATGAAAATACAGTGTGTGCCCACCTCCAGTGAGAGGCTGGGTGTGTGCCACTAAGCTCTGCCCCACTCAAGTCTTTAATCTGAAGGAGCGAACAGCCGCTAGCCCCTGACTCACTGATCACCAGCCATCTGCCCTGGCCTTTGTCTTCAGTACTGTACTGTGTGTGTGTGTGTTTGCAGAAGAATCTCTGCAACTGCCCTTTTGCATTCCTGTCATTTCACTTTATTAATTTAAAGTTTCCTCACTATCTTAAAGGATGATGCAGAGAATGTTAATAGGAGAAACTGCTGTTAGAGCACCATGCATGACCCAGACATCATTAAAACATTATTGGGTGGCTGGGTGATGGCAGTGGTTATGAACCAACTCACCATATAATAATAATTTGGCTGTAATTATTCCACATTCCAGAGCATTCACTTGTTCAGTGTTCACTGTTGCTGACGCAGAATATTATGTGGGGAATGACTCAATATATGCATGTAAAGCAAGATTTTCTGGAGAAACTGGTAATCCTAAAACCACTAGTTTAACACTGTAAATAGAAACCATCTTTCTGTGCATTTAGCATGAAAAGTGGTGCAATAGTAAAATAACTGAATAATGTAAAAGGCTATATTGCCGTATTATGTTTTCATCAGAAACAATTACATTAAAGGGTTGGTTTTCAGAAGGAGATAAATCACACAAATTTCCAGTAGCTGAATTTTTTTATTTTTCTTGTTAATAACTGCTCCATTATGGAATAGTTCTTTATATAATTTATTATACATTTCAAGGTGGGCCATATTAATTACATTTAGCAGAATAAAGATATGAGGCAGAGGTTCCCAAAATTGGGATTCGGGACTAAGTATCCAGTGAATAATTTTCATATAGCTAATATTATTGTCTTCATAATATTGTACATACACACATACTGTATACATGTTATTAAAAAGGTAGTTCTGTATGTTTAAATTTGTACATGTTATTATCTTGGCATTAGTAACTATTTACACATATAAGCATAAATAAGCACTATACCCTACAGTATTTCCTTGTGATGATGACTCAAAACGTTTGATAAACACTTATCTAGCATGCCAGGGTTTTCTATTTCAGTTTGGACCAATATGGAACATGGCCGGCACTCACAGGAGTGTCTGTTGTGTCCATTAGCATGTGACACCAGGCTGCATTGGTAATACCTCCTAATAAATCCACAGCCTGCTGTGAGAGCAATGGGCCAGGCTGATTGCGGGATACAGCTGGGAAACAGGGAAATAGCAGGGAGGAGAAGATGGGGGGAGGGCATGAATAATGAAAAGCACTGAGATCCACGCTGTCCCACCGAGCCTGATGTCACTTGGCGGTGCGTTTTCTGTTATGATGGCGTCTGATGGCAGATGGAGGATGGTGTGTGTGTGTGTGTGTGTGTGTGTGTGTGTGTGTGTGTGTGTGTGTGTAGGAGGGTGTTCCGAGGAGCAGGAAGAGGAGCACAACGTGCTCAGGGTGTCAACAGATATAGGAGAGAGGTGAGAGGTGCTGGTAATTAGCGGTAATTGCTGTTCAGAGAGGGAGGAAGGCAACGGGTTTGTCTTTTAACCCCGGGGTGCTTGTGTGTTTGTCATGCACCCGCTCCACTGAGCGTGCTCCGACCTGCTTCACATCTTGTGGCATCGTGCACACACACACGCGTACACACACATGCACACACACACGCGCACACACACACACACACACACTGAATCATCCATTACGTGCCAAACAAGACATCTGCATATTATATCCTACTTTGCATGCCGTTTTGCCCTTAATGTTCTTGCAAAATGTTTTTCTAGTGAGCGGATGGCCTTCTTAGACCACACGCCATCATGGCGATGTTAAGCAATTATGGGCGACTGCAACAGCGATCTGCAGTGGTGATAGGACAGAGCTGTACAACCTGGTTTTCCTCAAGCAGATCACTGCCTGGGGAAAGACACAGAGCTCGTGCCTGTGTTGTGTGCACGCACAACACAGGCACGTACAGTATGCGTTTTTGTTGCTGCAGCTTAGAGAGATGTTGACATTAATGACAGGGTTAAATATATGAGAACATTGTCAGGCTATTTTGTATGCTTTACTTCAATTCTGAACTATTTAAGGTCTCCACCTGGTGTTATTGTAAACAGGATAACATACTTAATGAGTCAATACAGCAAATCTCAAGTACCTTAGCTTGGGCTTTCCCTAGCATTCTACGTTTATATCTGGGATTGATTGCAACTACTTTTGTTGTGACTACAGTATGTGTCACTTTTCTTAGCTTGTTTTTTTATTATTATTTAGTATGTATATATTATGTAAACCCATCACCTCCAACACATCTCTTTTGGAACCACAGGAAACGAATGTTTTTTTTATAAAACTTAAAGAAAGCGTTTTGATGTTGTTATATATTGTATGGATACATTTTTTCAGTCATCAGCTTACACAAAACCCCAAACTGCTTCAATCACTTATGTAATGAATAGCTAAATTGCTGACAAATGGACATTTTATAACAAAAGATGTTCGGAAATATTCCCCCAATTTCCTACAATGCGGGAAACATTGAAAGATGCTAATAATAACAATTGGTTTGTAAATTATTCAACACAAAATCACAGTGTGTACATTGCAAGTGCATGATGGTGTAAATCCATAGATTGCGGGTGCAAGATTAGCATGTCTGCAGCCCTGACCTGTTGTTGATTGAGAATGTGTGGTGCATTATAAAACACGTTAGCATATGTTAACGGAGGCCCTGTACAAATTGTGTGCTACTGTAGAAGACCTGAATAATAGAGGAATGAGACACAAACTTCAGTGCAAAAACAATGAACACAGTGTATTGTAACTAAAGGAAATATGATGTTATACAGTGGTAAACTGTCCCAAACAGATATGAAACATGTGTATTTATTCAATAAACAATTATATTCACAAGGTAAAGATCTAATAATGTTTCCAATATAGTACAGGGTGAATATCATTTAGAAAGCATTCCGTTCTCTATACATTTTCATAATTGGGTTTATGCAAGATTGAGAATTGGCAACAATAAACCCAGAGTAAAGCAATACAGCATGCACTTTGACCCATGAAGTCAATTTTCAGATCCAATTAGAATAGACAACAGTGCTGCTTTTCTTAGTCCTGCCTACAGTACCATGCACTGGGACTGGTCAATTCCAATTACTTTGTGGTGATTGGAATGCCGTCAACACACTAGTTCCATAAAACGCACACATACACACACACACACACACACAAGGGTGTGTCTGGTTATTGTTGGCGTAAGTACAAACAGAGGGGAGAGGTTGCATCAATCTTGCCATCATGCACGAGCGCTTGTGTGTGTGTGTGTGTGTGCGTGCGTGCATGCATGTGTGTGCATGTGCACGCTCGTGTGTGTGTATGTTTAGAAATTAGATTCACCTTTCGGCCTGTGCCAGGTTTTACAGGAGTGCGGGTCGATAGATCAATGTTGTGTGAGTCACACTCACTCGCAAAGCCAAAATAACCCAGCAAAGACCACAGCATCCAGTTTTACTGTACTTACACTCATCTGGTCAGGGCCATTCTGAATGTCAATCTATGGTTTTAAAACAGATTCAATGATCATTTGCAGAACTGATTTATGGTTGTTTATTGAGTTCAGTATTAAGTTAAAGACATCTGTGTATTTAGGTAATGAAACACACCTTTGCTCAAGGGAACCAGGATATTTATTAAGCGGAAAATGTGAATATGTTTTTACTGGGTCTCTTAGTCCCATTTGTAATTTCACTACAAATCACAACACAGTATTATTCATAATAGATAAGCCTTTTTTATGTTGAGTGTGCTTATGTTAGAATATACAGTATATTTAATTTGATCCAAGCAGACCTAATGGTTATATTTGCTTTCCATGTTCTCCTAGAAACGTTGATCTATCTGTCTGTCTATTTCTAAGCTCTCATCCATCTACTGACACCAGTGTCCATCAGCCAGGAGACTGTCCACCTGTTGATTTGACTCTTTAATGTCGACTATTCCTTCCTCTCTCTTTACTTAACTTTCTTTTTCTTTCATTCTCATTTTCCATTATATCTGTCCACTCACTAATGCATAGGAGGATGTAAATAAGTAAGTAATTAAGTCAAGTTTATTTATATAGCACAGATACAAATCACAAAGTGCTTCACAATAAAATGACGCTTAAGACTACTGGTGGGAGTGTGACGTTGTATGAAGAGCTGCTGTTACTCTCTTTCAAATACATGATCAAGCTACATCTTTAATCAAGCGTTATATTTAACAACTGAATTAACAAATACAAATAATTTCCATGTGGCTTTGATGCACATTAAATAGAATGAGAATGAAAATGGTTTGGAGTGGTTGCTCTCTGGAAGCAGAGCAATGGGTGCCGTGAAATTTCCTGTGTCATGGCAGGAAAGTGTAAAGAGAACACCGCATAGATAGAAGGAAGCCACGTTTACAATCCCAGCCTGGAAACATTAAGACGAATGGAGAGGAGACGCACTAAAAAGAATGAAACCGATCAAATGAAATGAATCAAGACAAAGAACAGAAGAGACATAATCAAATGTAGACTGATATTGCGTTGACACAGCGATCGCCGTGCGGGGGAGTTGTTTTCTCAAACAGATTAGGAGATCCAGCGTTTTGTCAGATACGTGCGGTAAATCTGTCTCCGATTATGTGAAGATGATGGCTCCATTTTTATGGCCTGTTTATCTTCTCAGGATATTTACCACATGATGGCTGCTCAGACACCCGGCAAGGAAGAGTACGTCTGATGGAGCCTGCAGCAGGCATAGCTTATACGATGACAGTCGTATCTGAAGGAATGCTTATCTCGTTCCATGTGTGTTAAAGTGTGCTTATTGTATGGCGATACATTATGTGTGTGTGTGTGTTTATGTATGATCTAACTAAATGCTTGGTCTACTGACTATATATTATATTGTGTTATACTATACAGTATACCTTATCAATCTCTTGTCACTGTTATCTTCATTATTATCTTTAAATCATCTTAGTATCCTCCAGACAGTGACTCCTCCCGCTCGCCTCGCTCCTACCCGCAGAACAAATGCATTTCACGGTGTCTTGCCACGCGCTAAACCTCTAATAGCTGTGTTTTGCTCTGTGATTTTTCATTTAACTATTTTTAGTCAAAATAACATAGGCCTGTATGCACATGCTCCAGATGTTCTTTGTTGTTTGTTACTTATATGCATTTGTTGGCTCCAGGCTGTAATATTTCCATTTATAATCTTGCCACCGTATTTAAAAATAAAATAAAGAACATTCAGTTTGTACTGTTGTTCAAAGTAACATATTTAATCAGCGTCACTGCATGCTGATAATTCCAGTGTATTGTAATATACAGTATATGAATCATGGTAATGTGTGTAAATGACACCAGTGAGCTCTGTCTCACAGTCTAAACAGACATGACTGATTGAATGCTGCTGCTGCTGCTGCTGCTGTGGTGTGGCAGTGTGTCACACACCCTGTCACTCAGTTAAGCACTCAGCTATATATCAACATTACATTCTGTCTGCCCGTCTGGGCTTCTGACTGACTGTGTGGGAGAGTGTTGTTATATCCGTCCCTGCGTGTGTGTGTTATATCTATCCCTGCGTGTGTGTGTGTGTGTTATAGCTAACCCTGCGTGTGTGTGTGTTATATCTATCCCTACGTGTGTGTGTGTGTGTGTGTGTGTGTGTTATATCTAACCCTGCGTGTGTGTGTTATATCTATCCCTGCGTGTGTGTGTGTGTGTGTGTGTGTGTCATCTTACAGTATGTCTATCTGCTTAGATAGAATTTACAGTAAAATAGCCTACATAAAGTAACACATTATTCCCCTTCCTGTGCATGTGTGTGTGTGTGGAAGGGGGTACCTTTGTGGGTGCACAGGAGCACCGTTCAACAGCGTTTATTGACGGTATTTGTGGAAGAGAAAGGGGCTGGGCGGAACCAATGTAAAGAAAGCAAATGCAAAACCAACCTCTAACCCTATCTTACCTGCCAAAACTCTCTTCCCTGACTAGCACCACTA
>JAOEGT010087193.1:0-14386 GCA_025447795.1 Speoplatyrhinus poulsoni | reverse complement strand
GGGAAGGGGGCAATGCATTCCACAACCTAGGTGCCACTGCTTGAAAAGAACGGTCCCCTCTAGTTTTAAAATGTGTACGGGGAACAATTAAAAATCTCTGACCTGTTGATCTAAGATTACGAGAGGACGTGCACAGCTGTATCAGGTCAGAGGTGTAAGGGGCGGAGAGAGTTGTATGCAAACCAGAGCAAAAATAAAAAATGACTTTTGTCGTCAAGTGAATTCATCATATTACAAATGTGATCAGTTTTTCACCTAAATTAAAATAGATATGTTTTAGACATTATTACATATTATTAGTCCGTGTAAGATACAAAACAACGTTGTGAACTTTGCACATCTGTTGATCTAAACCACTGTGTTTGTTTTGTCAAAATGGAGGTTCTGGGGTAAGATGTCCAGTGTTTGATGTAGATAGATGTTCAAATTGAGCCTGTAGCTCTATTATGCTAGCCTTAGCTTTAAGTGTAGCCTCGTGAGAAACAGCCTGAGCAGCCTGAGTCTCGAAACAGCTCCACGCCAAAGCGTTTGTTGCCCGTTTAGAAAACAACCATCCAATCAGTGGCTAGCAGATGTTTTCTCCAAAGTGACACCTACGGAGTATGTTACGGTTTGGGTGAAATAATGTCCATTTGTATGTGGTGGAGGTTTGATTTAAATGTATTAGCGCTGCCTTTATCACAAACGCTTTTTAATTGAGGGATTCCAGACTGATTCTTGCGATTTAATTATATTTGAGCTTGCAAGATCAGGACGGTCTCATGAAGCCTTTATGCTACTATCTCCACATTGAAGTTTCAATTATTTTCCAACTACCTTAACCAGTACTTTTTCCCGTCAATACAACAATAGAAAAGAACAAATATACACATTATGATTACTTATAAACAGCATATCAGTAAGGTGAAATACTGACATATTACAGAGCAATACTTAATACTAGCTACATAACATTTTGAGTGAAATTAAACAAATTTATGTTTTGTTATGTGTATTACCATACCTGCCCTGAAGGGGTTGCCGTAGACAATGCCAGACAGGAACCTTCGTATTCGGCCCATGGAGAACCGACCTATAAACCCCCCCAGCTGTTGCCTGATCTGCTCCTTCTCAAAGCCTCCGGGAGACTCCGGCGCTACGCAGATATCTGCCCCCAGAAACAACAAAACATGTTGTGTAATGAATAATGACACATTATGCTTCTAGTTTGCGCTATATGGCACTGTGATGTGTCCAGTGTTGGGCAAGTTACTCAGGAATAGTAATAAGTAACCAATAACTCATTACTCCTTTCTCATTAAGTAATACTATTACTTTACTTATTACTGGGTATTAAAAGTAATTACTGCCCAACACTGGTTGTGTCATGTGTCCAGGTGTGCTGCCTACCTAGTCGTCCGTCCAGCCGCACAAAGAGCTCACAGATGCTGAAGGCGATGGTGGTGTGAGCCGGGATGACGATGGCCTTGTCCCGACCCTTGGGGTTCCTACCGTCATCTAGCTGAAACTGCAGCTCAAGTCAACACCCATCCCATTCAAGTAGAGTATAAAAAGTACTGTGTTACGTTACTAGTTACATTACACTTGCTTCACTAAGGACTAATGTGTTCACTTATATAGGCTAAATGGCCAGGCGGACATACAGAGAGAGAGAGAGAGAGAGAGAGAGAGAGAGAGAGAGAGAGAGACAGTCAAGCAGACAGACAGGCAGGCAGACAGACAGACATTCGGGCAGACAGACAGACAGACGGACAGACAGGCAGGCAGACAGACATTCGGGCAGACAGACAGGCAGGCAAGCAGGCAGGCAGACGGGAAGACAGGTAGGCAGACAGGCAGACGGGTACCCTCATGGTGGTCCCCCTCATCCCAGCGTGGACCGTCAGGGAGCACTGCCTCGTAGTGCGAATGCTCTCCATGACAACGCAAAGCGTGGTACGCCCACTATCCTTGGACTGGCGAATCAGGCAGTGATCCAGGTCCACTTTCCTGGGGATAGGAAGAGAAACATATATGTAAGCTCCACTTGATTGACAACTCTGATGCTATGCTGCGTTTCTATAGCAATTGAAAACTTTATGAGACATTTCGTAGGCAGCTGTGTCCATATTACCAATCTTCAACCAGGACGTTACTGTACGACAGACAATTTGTATCATTATTATTATACTCACAACATACAACATAACAATCCATTTGTTTCCATTCCACTTTAATGATGTAACAGGTGTTTCAACTTAAAAGTAAGACATTCTCTCTCACACGACAACGTCACGCTAAGACACATGATGTATACAGTGCATGGAGAGCAAGCCTAAGATATTGGCTATGTAGTCGCGCAGGGCCAGCCTTTACTACGTAAAGTCTGGGACACAACTGTAATCTGAGACTGAGTTATCAGGCTGGAAAGCTAATGACATGAGGTGGCTGTTTGCCAGTCTTGTATATCTGTTACTACTTAAAATAAACAGAACTGAAATTAGTAGATAAGGCATTGCACCGGAATTACAGATACAGACTTGACTTGACAATGCAGACAGCCAATGAAAATCGACTTTGTCACTTCCGGTAAAGTGCTGTCGACCATAAATGGATCTGTCAGACGTTCAGCGCATGTAGTGCTGATGAACTGAAGAGGCAGACACTATAAGATATGGGAGCCTGGAACCGTTTAACCCACCTGGAGTTAAGCTCCCGCAATAAAGTGGGCACCTCCACTTCGTGCTTGGTGACGATACCGAAAGATGCCTTGACAGCGACTGAGTCCGATCCGCTGATGTTGAACCCCACATCGTTAACCAGGTGGTTTCCCAGTTTACCGGTGAGGGCCACATCCGATTTGTCCTCGTAGTTTAGCAGTTGATAAGAGGACACGCCTGTATTGGAAAGAGAAAACATCACTCTACGGTATATATGCATCAGAAATAGTCTAATCTACTGTAATATAATCCAATATCAAATATTTATTTTAATTTAGTGTCGGATACATATAGGAGTACAATCGCATCTACAGTATAGTGTTTAAATCTAATTCAAAATGTTATAATTAGGTTAAATTCAAATCTTATACAATCAAATGTAATCTATTCACAGATGTGACCCTTTTATAATAATAGGTATAAGACGTCACATGACTGCCACATGATCTAGGATGTGTTCACAAGTGGATTTCAGATGTTCTTTTTAAGTTTTTGTAAGGGCAAATGCAACCATCCATCGTCTGACCAACGTAGTGGTAATTTACTGCCCATACAGCCGCACTGCACCTGCTGTGATCTCCTTCTCTCCGACCAGAATGTCCTTCAGCGAGAACGCCGTCGAGGCGAACTTGGTCTTCTTCCAGAAGTGTCTCTTCTTGCGCCTGGTGACCAAGCTGAGCGGCTGGTAACGGTCGGCCTCGCTCAGGCTCGGGACGGGAATCAACCGGCCGGTGTCGCCCACCTGCTTCACAAAGTTCTTTGTGGCCGCTGCAAACATTTCAAAGGACGCATGGGTGTCTGGATCTAAACGTACGCCTTACGGCTTAGTAGCAGAAGCCCCCCCATCCCCATCGCTCCTCCCCTCCACCCCCCGGGCGGATATTTCACAGTTCTGAGAGCCGAGGGCAGCTACACAGGTGTCTTGCTGATTGTGGGGAACTAATTCGGGGGTGTTCTTTTTGACTCAAAGCTGTTAAATAATGCAGGTTCTGCGTAAGGGAATATGGGTCGTGGGTTGCTTGGGAACCTGATAGCTTTCTGGCAGTCTGGCAACTTCCTGCCACGTGATAGCAGACCTGCGTACCAACTGTCTGTTCTTCTCACATCAAGACTATAGACTATGTTCAAGACAAGACGTCTATGTAGCCTTGGCTTGTACTTTGGACGTCACAGTTCATAGTTGTCAAAAAGCTAGTGTTGGGCAAGTTACTCCGGAACAGTAATAAGTTACTATTTACTTATTACTCTTCAAAAAGCAATAACATTACTTACTGGGTATTAAAAGTAATTAGTTACGTTATTACTTTCACAATCACTACCCTGCCTCGCCCCTTCTAAAAAATGACAAGCCAGCTAATTATAGAATTCAACATTTAACATTAAGGAGTCAACAAACAGCCAAAGTGAAAACATTGCAGCCTCTCAAACCAGATGATTGACAGGTTGGTTTAATTAGCCTACCGTAAGTTTGCTAGGACTAGAAATCTCGTTCTTGTAAACGCAGTAATGCAGCATTACTTGGATAAGTAATTGCAATATTATTACTGTTTTGGAAAAAGCTGTTACAATACTAGTTACTGGAAAAATAAATAATATTACAGTAACTTGTTACTAGTATCTAGTTACTAGTATCTAGTTACTGTCAAACACTGCTAAAGACCAATTAAAACAAGTCACAGAGCTGTTGCTAGCATTATCATAATGGATAGTATTTTCCCCTGAAACGGACAGTGATATCCTTTCCCAGAATGTCTGTGCATAGACGTTATTCTGCCACAAAGTCACATCATAAAGATGTTTCAGTCAAAAGTACAATATGTTTGCTGTGATCATTTATGCTAAAATGTTGGCCATGTATGACACTTTAACTGCAGATTATAAAGCTGAGGGAGAGATAGAAATGTACACTTCAAGACACTAGCGATTTAAAAGATCACCTTCACTCCTGACCAAAATCCTGCTTTATAGGATATAGGATTTATAAATATATAAATTATATTTAATTAATGTTATATTTTATTAGGAAATTTTTGTGGTTCGAGTAGGTTCTAATGTTTCTGAGTAGGGACGTGTCTATTCAACCTGGGATAGTGTCTATATTTATGCTTGAAACAAACTGAAGAAAACGGCTGACATTGGAGCAGCAACGTGGGTAGATCCTTCTTAACTTGTGGTGAAGTTGGTGTCTAGTCTATCCTGCTGCACCAGGAATAGCCCACATGTTTGAGTATGTACAGTAGTGCACCACATAAGAAACTCCGCCACAAGCAACCTTAAGTCTGCCCTACCTTTTCTGTGTCTTTGGTGCCCTGTAATTTCTGTTTTATAATAACAGTAATGGGAGCAATCTTTGTCTGAGAGAGTCTGAGACTCTCGTTGAAAATGGAGTAAAAAAATAAAAGAAAGTGGTGTTTATGGTGAAAAGGGGTGTTAATGAAACAGAACAAAATATGAGTTATACAAATATAAATTCTACTGGCAATGAGGAAAATGAACACTGAAACACAATAGAGAAAGTAACACTACACTACAAAAAAATGTTGTCTAATTTCTAGTAAAAATATCTAACTACACTTAATATAAGACACAATTACCTAACAAGAGCTCTTCCACCCAGATATAATGTCTTATTTAAAGAAATCTTACAAGCAAATGTTCACTTGTTCCATTGGCTGATTTATTTACTTATTATGAGCAAATATGACCTTGTATTCATAATGAATTAACTTATTTTTTAAACAATATTTTGCAGTGTAGGGCAAGTGTCTGTGGTGCTAGTGCATGTATGCGTTCATGTAAGTGGTGGCTTTCTTCTGCAAATCTATTTCAGCCGGATCCCGGGGCTCTAGTGGGAAGGGTGAATGGAGGATAGCCACTGGTCCGAGAGAGCTGGACAGACGTCCAACAACGATTAGCATTGGCCTGTTATTTGCCTGGTTGGCTGTGTATATTTCTGTATAAAAATAAAGCTTTGCAATAGAATCATTTAAGGAGGTTTGATGATGATACGAGATTATTCAATAGGATAAACAACTTGAGATGGACCATCTCTAGTTTTCAAGGGAAACCTATGTTTGGTGCTGTAAGAGAAACATTTTGGTTCTCCAAAGAACAATATAGCTTCCTATTATATTATTAGAGAACCCTTATTTAAAATGAAAAGCTTTGTTGTTATAGAACCACAAGTGCTACAGATAAGAGGTGTTGATTTTAGAAAATGCTTCTAGATAATAATCATTGGATGAAATATCAACAAAATACAAAACATAATAAATAATTTAAATTGGTCAGAATCAGAAAAACACACCAGAATAATACAGTATGTACAATTTAGTAAGGTTTGTGTTTTTAAGTGAAGTCTGAGGCCTGTTGGTTTAAAAGACTGAATAAATAGTAGTGTCAAATTTAGAAGAACTGTCTTGTCTCTTAGAGGAACTGTGCAGTTCTCATCTGCCCGTTTGAGTCCCCAAGGACAGTTTGCTCCCAGACCTCTTAATGGAGAAGCCTTATGCTCACGGAACCCCATCACAGTCTTAAAATAAGTTGTTTTGCATTGATTTCTCTGTGTTTTAAAAAAAAGGTTACATTTTATGACATGACATTGTGACTTTATTTAATCACTTGTTAAGATTACTTTTGTTGAAGTGCAGGGAGTCTGACGTTGCTGCATTGTGATGTTTGATTTTCTACCCCCGGCACATAACCACGAGGCCTGTAAAGTAAATCAAGCGACTGCATGTTACATGCACATTGTAAACCAATCAGGGTGCACGGATGTAGGTCAGGTGGTATAACTGCAATGTCATATAAAAACTGGAATAGAAAGTATTCTTCCACAGGCCATGGCAATTCATCTTTGGAGTTTGGAGTAACTTCTTGCCATTTGAAATGTTTCCCATAAATACAAATAAAATAAAAAGCAATTACAAAATGAGACTGAACGATGTGTGTATAAATGGGCAGAGAATGACAAATGTATCTTTGCTGGTAAGAAAGGTCAGTATTTTACTTGAACTGTTCCATCCGATCTTCCACGATAACCATTTTGCCCGTATACGAATTTAGCGTGCTCTGTAATTAGCGACCTTCGAGGCGGCTGTCACCGTCCGACGTGGAGGTCGGCTATGATGACGGGGAGGCAGAATGCTAACAGGGAGAGGCAGAGAATCTAGAAAGCTGGGTGGGAGGAGCGAAAGTAAGAAAGAGAGAGGGAGGGGAGGAGAGAGAGAGAGAGAGGTTATTGCAGTTTGGGAGTGTATAGCGACCGCTCACTTAGGAGCCCCAAGCAGGTCCTCTCAGGAGTTCTGTAAAACAAAAAGAAGAAGAAAAACGTGGATGCTTTCATTTGCGTCTTGAGGAGCACTCACTTGTGCACATCTCTCCGGGCAGCTGAGCGAGCGTGTGTGTGTGTGTGTGTGTGGACGGTGGTGGGACATGGGCCCCTCGCAGCGCCCAAGGATTATTGTGTTTCTGGCTCTGGTGACTGTAGTGGCCTGCCAGGACACTGGTGTAGGTGAGTGAGATGTGATGGCCTTCACTGACCGCTCCTGTAGGCAGCTATGCTACTTTGTCAGATACATTTAAAAGTATAGAAGAATACAGTTTTTCTACACTGTAAAAATGTGAAGTGTTGCAACTTCACTTGATTGGGTTACCTTGTTTGGTTTGGTTGCAAAACTGTTAATAATTAATTATACATGATGTGTTTTCTAAGGCTGTCAAAGTTAAATAAAGTTTAACATAACAAAGCAATAAAGTTATTTAACCCAGATAACAAATATACATATATATACTTGTGTATACTAAATTACTTCTAAATTACTCTGACATGCTCCAAGCCATTTGTTTTTAAATGAAAAAATAAACTATTTACATATTTAATTCTCCATTTAATTTATTTTAATTTTATTCGGGTGTAAAAACACCATTTACTGTTTTGTGGGTAACTATGACTTTATGTTTTCATTAATCTCTTTTGTAGTGAGTTGTTATTCTTTCCTTTTTTCCAGTTAAGGATGTGGTTGAAAACAGTTGCAAAATTTCCTGCACTGCTTTTTGCATTTATAAGTTATACTGTTCTGCTCCACTATACCACCAATTGGGCTGCAATAGCCTTGCGGTTTGGGAGCAAAAGGCTTAAATCACACCCAAAACCTAAACCTGACTAAACGTGACGTCCCAAGAGTGGGTGAGAATTCCTCCCTTACGCAAACCTTTTGGAGCAGGCTAAATTAGTCAAAACTATACAACAAAAGGTGTTTTATTGACTTATTTAAGTTATGTATGTTTTCAAATTGATCAGAAAAAGGAAATGCAAAAGAACACTTGTACAGAACAGTTGGCTACAACTGAACATGCTGGGATTTTAGAGCAAAAGCCTGTTCTCTTGTGAGGTAGTTAACCTAGCTTGGCTTGTTAATGACTAGCGCTGACCTTGGGCACATGGGAGCTTGACATATTGAGAGTGACCTTCCTTCAATTGAAATAGTGGTGTGGACCAGCTGATGTCCACCAGAAGCAAAATTCTCAAATAAAGCATATTTTCTTTGAAGAAAGAACTTCAATTCAAAATACATTCCGGAGAGATGCAGTAGTATGCACTAAAGTGGCAGTGTTTGAGGCTATTTCAGAGCGGGGTTGAGGCTGAATGAGGGTTTTGAAGGCCTTGGCTATAATGATGTGGCCTCATGGACAAGCTGGACAAAAACAGGCCACTAATTTTGGTCAGAGTCTTGGACCAGAGGCAGACGAGACACACCCAAGACTACATGGAAACTGAACTGTATCTGTGGATGCAGATCTCCATCCATTGTCTCTAATAGCATCATCTCTACTAAGCACCCTAGAAGAAACATTAGTTGCACACAGGGGTGGAGTGACAGTATGCAACGTAGCAATCACGTTCGCTCTAATGGCGGTATTTGCACCTATACTGCGGGGATTAGCAAGGACACACAACGTGTGACTTTTTAGTTACAACATGGGTGTCTTCACCACATGGCCACACTGTATAGCCAATCATGGTTAGCAGGTTTAACCGACGGGATGTGCTAAAAGCCTTGAAAACAATGGGAATGTGATTCCAACGTGATTCTAACATTAGCCACTGAAATTGGCAACAGTTTAACAATGCAGAATATTAAAACGTATGTTTTCAATGAGAAGTTAAGTTGAACAACGCTGTCATATCACGGGTGTTTCTCCTTGATTTATAATATGTTGTAAGTTATAGAAAAGTTCACTCTCACAGGTGAGAGATTTAGTTATTGCTTGATTTGATTTTGGTTTTATAGTTATTAGTTAGTTAATAATAGCAGAACACAACTAAGGTGACATAAGTTAAGTAAAAACATACATGTTTAATTATGAATATTAAGAAATCAGTAGATTCATCAATTTTGTATTAATTTCATTATGAAGGCCTGTGTAGGCCTTGGTTTTCACTGAGTAGGTATTTGGATCTAAGCATTGCATGTGATCTATGAGCAAATCATTTGGAAGGGTTTGCTTCAGAGCAAGATATCCGTTATACAATAAACATTGATATATTCATAGAACAGCTGCTTATGGAATAGCAAAAAGTTATGGACACTCTATTTATGATACATTTACGTTTGACAATGGACTGGAATTTCTTTTACATACAGTAACTCTTTAACCACATGCAGTACTGAATCCGAGACATCTGAATACATCTGCTCATTTGTTATTGTATGATATATGTTTGGTGGCACAAATGAGAGAGCAGGGAATGAGAATGAAAAGAGATCGGAGGAGGCATGTCAAATATTGCTAGACAGCATACGTTTGAACAGTTAAAGTGGTTATATATGACTTTCTACCACTAGATGTCACACTGAGCTCACCGGCATCTCAAAGCAAAATGAATACTCTGTGGGTGAGCCGCGCACACACACGACCGTCTATGTGTACAGACTATGAAAACAAAGGATTCTGCTCAGTATGCCACTTCTCCTCTTTTTAGAACATATGTGTTTGCTGCTGTGGCAATTATTGTACGGAGTGCACCTTTAACACCACTCCTATCTGCCATCGCAGGCTGCTGCTCGCACAGTCACACGGGTCTGCCTGCCACCGTGCACACATGTAGCCTACGTGGGGACGCACGTCAAATTCATGGCTGAAGGATTGTCCGGGTGTGGTGCGTGTGGCGAGCTTCCATATGGAGGCAAACCCACAAGCGCTCGCAAAGCTCTAATTATAATACAGCCTCTGTGGTTTCCACTGAAATAACTCCTGCTTCTGAAAACGAGCCAGCCTCTCGGGGAGAGGCCGTACCACATAATTAGTACTTAGGACGTCCCTAAATTGCACAGATTAAAATATGCTCCCCCAATAGCAGGTGGTCAGATTTTCAACCCCCCTCGGAAACTGAAAGAGTTTGGAAATACAATGTTTTATTCACCCTCTAATCGTCTCTCCTCAAGCACCTTTGTTGGAGTCATTCGGTGGGAATGAAATCAAGAGAACAAGCTATGTAATTCTGCGATCACCACCAGAGGTCACACTGCCTTATTTCTTCAACTGCCATGTTGAATATACGTGTTTATTGGAACGTTATTGCTGGACATAGGAAAAAGGAACAGAACCATGTTAAAATGTAGGTTACACAGTGATTAGCCGATTAGTGAGATCACATTTGGAAAATTAAACTGATTGTTAGAATGACATTATTGAAAACCATCCATTTTGTATTTCCAGCAGGTCGCTTATTACAGGCCAAATACTAAGGGGCGGGGGAGAGGGGTGGTGTGTGTGGGGGGGGGGTGTTATCCTCTGTTCTCATCACTTCAATAGCCTGTAACGTCTTTGTCATGTTCCTAATTAGTTTCTCCTGTCTAGCCAAACACTTGCCTTAATTACAACCTACTGTATCATGCACGTCTGCTCAGTAAAGCGGTTAGTTTACATGAAGGCTATAAGACAAATTTAGAGAAAGCATTAGGCCTAGACCTAAGGTGTGTTAGCCTAGGACCTAGGCTGCTAATGTAGGATACTGGATGACCATATGGATTCAGAGTTTAAGATATTTTTGACTTTCACGAGCTTGAAAACAAGCAACGGAACAACTCAGTCTAAAAATGCTCTTCTTGTTTTTGTCTACGCACACGCTAACCTCTTGACGCAGACACCTGTTTAGACAACGGCGTGGTGCACGCCAATAATGAGATATGGCACTGCGGGTGTCGCGTCTGCGTCTGTGACGCGGGGGCTGTGTTTTGTGAGGACCAGATATGTGAGGACCTGGGCAACTGCACAACAGTGGTCACCCCAAAAGGGGAGTGTTGCCCCGTTTGTGTGGCACCCGCGACGACGCCTATCAAAGACGCCAAAACAGGTAAATGTGATTGTAGCCTTCCCACACCTTCTATTAGGGTCATACCGCGACTGATTTCTCCGCCTGCTTGTCTGGTCATGTCTCGACCCTTCCTCTCTGTTGCAATGACGAAATCTCCCCCACACATGTGTAATTTAGATTCTTGTATGATCTATTTTTACCCTCACCTTCAACCCCAGTCGCTATGCGTTTTGGAATTACAGTTATTTTTTATAGCTGTCATACCCAAAACTATGAGTTATGAGATCTGCTTTGAGAATTTCCCACACGCCAAGGTGTTGATTAGTCAACATTATGTCTAACCACAAGCTTCTGCCAGAAAGTACGATGGCACACTCATACTGTTAACGTTACATTCTTAACTTAACAATGCGTTTTCCACCTGATCTAAGACTTATCACATCAATATGAGAAGTCAATCTTTTTAAAACCATTAAATTCCTTTCTGTCCTTCCCTTTGGTGTCTGCCAGGCTTGACTCAAAATGTCCTGCTTCCTCCAGGCTAGGCCTACTATAGTTTTGATCTTCACTGCAGTTATTCCACTGAGAACAAATAAGATGCATGTTTCTACCATGTATAAATGTGCGTAGGCCTAATGTAAGCAATAGCCTTGTCTGTGGCAGTCTGTGAATTACACTGTCCTCATGGATGTGGAACCAGCTGTCATAATTCCTGCATCTTGGTTTGTGCGCTAAGTTCTTCTAGGAGCTGCTGACTGCTTGTTTCAGAACAGCATTTAACACTACCTGTTGAATAAGTATTCTCAATTCAAGCATAATAAATGTATATAATGTTCACCGCTGCCTGTCTATCAGTAGCCATCATTATGGGGCTTTGGCATTTATAACTCATTAGCTGAGATATATTAGCTAACAGGAATTTCAGGCTGTAAAACTATGTCTTTGAAGCCTGTATAGGCTCATTTGCTACAAATGTTCATCAATATGCTAGAGCTAGACTATTAGTAATTTTATTTTCAATGGCATAAGCCCTTCCCCCTTGGGACATTTATGAAGACGTATTAGATGTTATTTTTGTGTCTGAAGATTGAAATGGGGAGGGGGGATAGGACATTAAGAATAAACCAGGACAAGGGTGGTTTATTTATCCATAGCGGGACTGGAAAGTAAGTGTTTACATATTCATCTCAAGGCCAATATAAAAATTCCCAAAAGGCAAGATAAAATAAATATTTTTTTTTCATGCTTTGATGAAGGCCTCCATTAAACGTTAACATGTTTAATGTAACGTGGCCAGAATAACCTAGTGAAATAGAGATGTGTGCTATTCCCACCTTTTAGGTGATTTTAATACGTGAACTAATTTTATACTTTTTGGTTTCACACCACAAACCAATATTGTGAAGGCACATCCTTTGAAAGCCTTAAGGCCTACTAAAGACAGAAGATAGCCATACCCATAATGATATTGCACATGCTAACTGTGGGCAGCAGGGGGGCTAAACTCCATCACTGACACCGGCTTGCTCTGCTCTGGCCAAGAGACCTGTGCGGTAGACGGCAGGGTGTACTCCAACAATGAGATCTGGAGCCCCGAGCCGTGCCGGACCTGCGTGTGCGACGGGGGCACGGTGGTCTGTGACGACGTGGTCTGTGAGGACCTGGGCTGCGAGACGACCGCCCCGGCCCCCGCGGGAGAGTGTTGTCCTGTGTGTGCCGCCGAACGGGAACCGGGTAAACCGGAATGTCCAAAATGGCCTGTTTGCAGAATGGTTGACGGGATGCTGCGGTTCATGCTGGTTATGGCCTTGTTCTCCCCCCCGACTTTCCCTTTGCCACTTGTTGCATCTGAGTCTCTGAAACAATCTTCCCATTCTATTCAGGGTTTGAAACTGTATTGTCATAAACATTTAGCTATTGTTTATATTATTATTATTATTATTATTATTTACTCTGAAGCCTAATTTCTTATTTCTTTTCAAAGCTGCACTTGGTTTTGTCTTTATATTTACCATTTTCGATTTATATCCACACTTAAGTGTCGAGGAATACACATTTTGGCAGATGCTGTATGACCATAATAATGTATTGTTGTAGCTATTTCGGTAGTCCCAGCACAACAAAAGCCTCTGATACTCTGCCAATGCCAAATGCTAATGTACTATTTGTTTTTGATTGGGGACATTAGCTGGTGTTGGCCTAGTATCATCAAACAAACTATGAAAACGCTACCAGTCTTTCTGTCACAGCTTATTACAAAATAGGTGTATTCCTGTTCTACGCAATGTATGCATTGTATTGCTTATTGCATTGCTTTATGACTATGCACTTTGTTTACGGTGAAATACATTTTCACTGTTTTTTTCTTTGTTTTTTTTTCCCACTATTAAGAATTGCTCTGTAAGAACACCATCAACGGCTTTTATTTGTGTGATTGAGATTTCATTTTTAAATAGTATTATTTCAAAATGATATAAGATTCAATATTGTTGATGGGATTTACCAAATTTCACTTCCTGTATATATTAAAGGTACACTCCTCGATTCCATTGTGGTGGAACACCAGATTTTCACGCCACGGTACTGTTAATGTTTTGAAATACAACTGTGCACAAAAGTGAACGTGGCTTCAAGGAGAGGGGTAGATCTGACGTGAACCTAATGGCGATGTAGAGGAGGAGTAGAGAAGAGTTTGAGCCAATCAGGACAGGGGCGGGGGGGTGAACTCTCTCAGAACATCGCTTCCAACCACGTAGGATATTCAAGACAAAAGCCGAGGAGTGTAGCTTTAATTGGATCTGTTGTTGTTGTTGCTGCAGTCTTGATCGTAGCTTACTATGACACCACATGTGCTCCGTCTCCCTCAGCGGTCGAAGACAAGCGGGAATGCTCACAAGACGGACAGGTTCACCAGCACAATGACGTGTGGAAGCTGGACCGCTGTCACGTATGCAAGTGCAACAGCGGCGTAGTTGTCTGCGAGGAGGTGCAGTGCGAAGCCCTGGCCAACTGTCAGAAAACGACGACTCCCGAGGGAGAGTGCTGCCCAGTGTGTGACAATGCTAACGACACCGCAGGTGAGAGTTAACGCTGCAATCAGACACTTTATAGTTTAGGCCAGACAGAAACATGTAGGTGTGTGTGTGTGGCCTATATTTAAGGTATTAAACCAAACAAGTGTTGTTATCCAAATAACACAAAAACTTAATAATTAATATCTAATAATAACAATAACTAATTTGAAACAATCGAAATAAATTGAAGAAATTAAACTGAAGCTCTTAAACATAACATGGGTGTAACGCTCCCCTGTTCTCGCCGGGGTAGCACGGCCGGAGAGGGACTACCCACATCCCCAGCGCCTCAC
>JAOEGT010087182.1:0-14387 GCA_025447795.1 Speoplatyrhinus poulsoni | reverse complement strand
AGATAGTCTGGCCTCAATAGGCCAGACGTGTATATCAATTTTATATACACATCTGGCCTAGTGATGAAGGGGTTAAATGTCTAGATAGATAGATAGATAGATAGATAGATAGATAGATAGATAGATAAACATTATTACACATTACTTGCCTACACTGTACATCGTTTTTCTGTTAGTAAAAAACTGTTCTATATAGTAAATAATTTGTAGCTACATAGCTTCCATGAAATAATGGCCATGAATCTTACATGTCTTTTGGTGTTTTATTTTCTCTCTCTCTATTTTGTCAGCAGGCACCGTGAAAACTACAATAAAATAAAAGACATGAGAATAACATACACATCTCTCAAGCTACTGTCTGATAAACATGTTAATACAGATGTGAAGATATCAAAATTCTTATGTGTGAGCCTCTTCAACCCAGTGCAGAATATTCATTCATTCATTCATATTTGCATCTTTCCCATAATCCAAGTTAATAGTTATGACCTTATGACCTTAACTCTGGTCATGTGATCTTTGTGATCATTGTCTCATATATAAATAAACATTATAGGGTGCATTTTTAACTAAACAATATATTTATTTAAAATTTTATTTAGTCCCTTTTTACATTATATTTGTTTAATATTTTTAATAGCTGCATAAACTCAATATATTTATGGCATAAACCTACAAAACAAAAATGTAACAAGAATAATATCCGAGACAGTTACACCATTGTTAAACAGTGTATAGTTGTTATAGTGTAGGCAACATGGTACTTGTCCTGGGAACACCAGCCATTTGCTTTTTACAATATATTTATTTATTTAAGTTTTTGTCTCTTTTTTTTAGTATACTGTCCTTCTTGTAGATGTGCCCGGACAATAGATATGCCATGGCAGGAATATTAAAGCATTGTTCAATCTGTATGTTGTTTCAAATGATATTACGTGATAATGTTTTTTTTACCGACAATGTTGGCATTGATGCGTGGCACACCTATCAAACCCAACCATTTCAATGTAATACCATGCGGTGCAATTATTTTAAAAGGTATTATGCCTACATATACTATGAAGAAATGCCCAAAACAGGAGGTTTATTAAACAAGAACATATCTCCCAGGGTCTCTGGCCGGCCTCAGTGTATCGTACAGTAGATCCCTATCAACCAAGGCTTTGCTACAGGATGTAAAGCACAAAGCACAGCTCGCGCCAAAGACATAATGTGTGTGCCGCTATTGTTATGTCCCATGGGCTCACATAAATATAGATGCTTGGTTCAGAGAAATCCAATTCATCTATGCAAATATTTACATAGCCCTTAATCACATACAGTCTCAGGGGGCTTTACGAGCCCAAGATTAACATAAACGAGACCCCTTTAACCTGCTGATCCCCTCAAATTGATGGCATTAAAGACCGTTGCCAGTCTGTGAATTATGAGTCAGCAGATGATTTGAAATGAGAATACATTTGAATTTTTAAATCATGTAAAATCAAACAGTGTGACGCATTTCACAATTGTCACACGCACACATTCATGTGCATGTGCACAATACATATCATCCATCGGGGTCACGGTAATATATGTATAATACCTATCATACTGTACATGTCTAAATGTATAAAGCATCATGTACCATTCTGACATTCGCAAAGGCAGACGTGTTTACAAGCAGACATGAGTTGAGTTATAAATACATTTTTGAATATTTTGCACACAAAAACAATCTGGAACGTTCATCACACCCTCTGTGCTTGTAACACCCCGAGCAGCAAGTCAGTTGGAAATGTAAGGTGATGCAGCGTGGCATGTGTTTCAGCAATAAACAGCCCACAGCCAAGCTAAGTTTGTCTGCGCTACACAATCATTTAGCCCAGTTTTTCTCGTCCAGCTGGGCCGTTCCGAGAACAACTACAGCTCCCCTGCCTCACCTCGCACCGCTGTTAAAAAAGGGCTTTGTCTCCCAGCAATGCTGAGACACCCTGAAGGAAGGGGACGTTTATCTGGACAGCTCAAAAGCCTGCAGCCACTGTGTCAGAATATATGTAATGCTATTGTTCTCAGGCAGAATATTGAGAGGTGTCCAACATTTGTTTCTGAACGACTGTGTATTGGAATATGGAAGGGGGGGGGGGTGGGCACACACACTTCAGGATATGCAACAGTGTGAGACTCACATCTCGGTGTGTTTGGCAACATCCTGTTTCTGTAAATGTCACTTCTCTTCATGCTGGCAGCTTTTCCTCTCGGCCTAGGGGCAACGGTGCTTGTAAAGAGATGAATAAATCATTGTTGTAGTATGACCTGTTCATAACTCTGTGCTGCTTTTAGTCACGTATTGTGCCTGAAATGGAAAGTGTTAGAGTAAGCAGGATATTTTCTACAGCGCCATGAATTAGCTTGTACATCAAACCTTGAAGTGACTCTTTTCTTTTTAGCGTTATATACATACAACAGCTCTATCACCGAATAGTAAATTACAAAACACATAACCCGTTACATAGGGTTACCAGAAAACATTTAAACGCTTCCAAATGATATAACTATTTCATGAGAATCATGTTTCGTACTGAAGAATTGAGTCACTGTGGTGTCTGGTCCTCCCATTTGTCCCCAGCCTTTCATTATATAGTGCTGTACCAAAGCCTAGATTATAGGGGACTCACTGTCTCCACTAGAGGCATGGTGTGGATTGGGGATGATTCAATATGCATAACGGGGCTGCGAGTATGCTGTGGGGATGAATTGGTCTATACGCTTTTGGGATTTTTCTATGAAATGTCATGTTAATTATGCTGAGCACATCTGTTTACAATGCATAATACATTTCCGAGATTAGTACTGTATTATCTGTGTTGAATTGCATTATATTGTATTGCATTGTTCGCCTGTTATATATTTGCATTGCATTGTACTGTAGCTATCAGACACATTGTTGCTCAGTTTGTAGCTCAATTTAAAGGTGTTTGTTCAGAGTGGTGAAAATACAGGAGGATCTCATGGTGAACACGGCGCAATAATTATGCATGCCAACGCTAAATATGACCAGCAATCCGTTTATGAGACTAACTACGTCCAACTATGTCCGTGTTGCTCTAATTGTGACCATCAAGTGCAACACAGCATCCCCTAAATAGCCGACAAGGATACAATGTGAATGAAGCAAACAAATCTCCACGCAGGGCTCCCAGCTCTGCAGAGCCATGTACAGTGGGTTCATTGTAGGAAGTAACATGGGGATAGTGGGAGGTTGGGCGTGTACTCCAAAGCATGACATCCAAGAGACCACGCTAGCCTCCAAATATATTCACGCATGCTCAGTGATCAGGAGTTTCTTCTTCTGAGAAAGCCACTTCTAATACACCTCCAACATCAAGCCATTTGAAGATCTGAGCAGCCCTTCCACTCAATGGCTACTGGCATATTGACAAACATCTGTAGCCTCCCACCCCGGATCTGACCAAAGTGGTCTCTGAGGGTTTCCCATGAGGAAGGCCTCACAGCGATTGGGATGGAGCAACATTCCAACTAAACATAAAAAAAAAATGGTAGCATATATTCAATGTCATGAATGCAGCCCATCTATTAGAGAGATGTTGTTAGGGGGGTTTAGAATGCACTCACACACAACGCACAAAGACCAAACAGTTGATTTGCACGGGATAGGAAATAAAGATGCTTGGGGTAAACTTTGGGGTACTCCTTCTGGACATGAGATGAAGCTTCACCATCATGTTATCATATCATGATCATATTATAAACAAAAAGAGCAAGAGTCATACAGCAGTATGTTAAAGCAACTTATTTAATCATATTGTACATAAAACACATCACGTCTTGCGCAACAGGGTATTTCCCCCCCCCCTTCCCCAAGTGTACTATTCAGTACACAGAAACATCGTTGGGTATATTTATTCTTATGGCTCAACTGGAGTTTGGGAAAACCAATATTAACACATATAAAAATATAGATGAGTTAATATTTTAAAGAATAACGTTATCTCATGCAGCAATCTTACAGACTGTCACGTACAAGCACGCTAACATTGACAGCTATATCTTTACCTACTGACCCTTCAGTACCTAAACAAGACATGCCCTAATAAAAAGATCACAATGCCCTTGTATGAACTGCTGGACATCCATATATGGTTATCTATACTGTTAGGGAAGGGCTGTGTCCAATGAACACACCAGTTTAAAAACACGATGGTGTGTGTGTATAGGATACCTGACGCATGACTGCAGTGGCGTGTGCATGCCATAGGTGCTGTGCGTGTGCGTATGCGCGTGTGTGTGCTACGTGCTGGGTGTGCCAAAAAAGGAAACAGCTCTCATCCTGTGCCACCTTCTGTTGCTGGTGCGGACAGGAAATGCCACCATGTCCCGACACTGATAAGGACAGTGCGCTAAAACCCATGCCACATGGTAAACAATGCCACACAATGGATGAACTGCAGTACTGTAGTGCGTGTGCGCGCATGTGTGTGTGCCCTTGCATGTGATAGATATTTGGAAAGACATTATTATTTCCATTCATCAAAAACATACAATATTGTGTTAATGACAGAGTTAAAGCAGGTTTTAATCTGAGTGTTATTCTTGAAGGGGCAGTGCTGTGTATATATTATTGGCCAGAGGGGGCAGAGTACAAGGCTCCTTTAGCACACACGATGAATGCTGCATGTGTGCTGTATACACTTATATTCTATGTGTGACTTGTGCTAAATGTCGACACAATGTTTGATAGCCACGAAGCAAAACTGTCACTTTGAACTGTTATTATTGTTATAACTGGTCATTTGCTCAGGTATCATGTATACACTTTAGTTTACATTACATACACTGCAGACTTTTGTATGGCCAGTACTGTTGATTATATTATAAATTATTATTATATATATCTTATACTACTTTTTACTTTGAGGCATGTTACAGTACATGCCATGGTATTATTGTATACCAGGCAGGATGGGGTAACCTGCTTCTTTACTGGTATCTTACAGTGAGCAACTGTGCTCTCTGTAAGATACTTTGCATGTAAACATTTGCTAAATGACCAAATTGTAAAGTTGTGATGTAAACCGCGTATACATGCATGCATCCAGCCTAGTGGGGGCAAGGTCTGTTGGAGATTTAAGGATGCTTGCTTTTCAATAAGTTGCTGTGATGTCAGTGAAATGAATGGAAATAAACAAATGCCTCATTCCGCATGCTTATCCACAGATGTAAGCAGTCATTTTCTCTCTCTGCTTATACTGTGAACAACATACATTTAGTTTAGGCATGCCCACTTGCTCCATGGAAACTTGAGCCACAGCTCCGCTTTTGATCAGGGGAGGAAAATAACAAACTGTGTTTGAGTTTAAACAAAATGTGGACCAGGCAGACTGAGACTAACTCTAAATATTTGAACCTTGTAAACCTCATAGTAATCATGCAAATCCATAATTCATGAGTCACGAGCAACTGAAAATTCAGTAGACCATAGTAGACCTATAACATATCTGCTATGTTTATATATATATATATATATATATATATAAATACTATACTGTATATCAGTATGACTCTTCAGTATTGTAAAACAACAACACTAAAACTTGTTTAAAACTCAGAGAGTGCACACCTCTCCCACACTTGAGTGCTGATAGGCTCACAACCCTCTCCTCCCTACTCCTCCCCCACAGCTCTCATTGGCCCACACTATACCAGCACCCCCAACAGCCACAGGAAGGGTCTCTTTAACAAGAACAGAATGCAATGTACTGTACAACATACATTTGTAGGAGGATATTGAAACGCTAGCTTCACTCCACAACATGCAAATGACAATAATAATAATAATAATAATAAACAATAAACAAATACAAATAATAAAGTCTTCCATGGAAATGCTGAACAAGTCACTGATTGAATATTATCATGTTTTTCTGCAGAAAGCTACCGAGCGCAAACATAGAAATGTCACAGCTGAATACTATCCTTTGATGATTCACTGTCAATTTGGAAATCCATAATTCATCCTTCGATGATTCATTGTCAATTTGGACAGGGGCGTGAACCCCATGTTACTCATCAGATCTAATGAAGTTGAAGTTCAGTGGAGTCGGTGTTGTGGTCAACGAGATCCCAGCAGCGAGCTTATCCAAATTAAGAGTTTGCAAACTTTCTCACAGCAAGGCATTTCCTCACCAAATACTCCCAGCGTCTCTGCTGACAGCGGGTTGATTTAGATGCTTCAGGAATTCAGACTATAAGGACAGCTCCCGTCTGGTGTGCTTTTAAGAAACGGCACTCCAGTGTCTGGAATTGCATCTCAAAGTCCAATCTTAAATATCATGAGTCTGGATGAATTGACTCAGTGAACAGGGCTGCTACCTTTCCCAGCAATGTCTGGTTTATGAGAAACAGCAGTCCTGAATAGTCACTTTTACTTGTAACTTAACACGGCGTATACATTCTCTATTCCTGTCTTTTAAAAGTCAGATTTTCACCTTGCGTCCTGTGAAACAAAGGATTTAGACAAGACAGCATTTATCACATTGAAACACATGGGTCCTATAGCAGAAGAGCTGCTGCAAATACAACACCAATACTGTCAGTTATGTGTTTTTGTCAAAGCTGTTCTTCTCTTTATAAGGCCGAATGTCTCAAGACGTCTACTTCTTCCTAGGAACACAGCAACCTTCCCAAGGTTTCAGGGTTCGCTGGTGAAATATTTCTTTTGAAATTATAGTAAGACATCTAAGAATGCTTAGGGTGGACGTAAAACATTCATACCATTCTTTTGAGTGGCTGCGCGGCGCAACCCTCAGCTATAATAGATAGCAAAAGATCTTTTCGTGGAGCTATAGATGAACACTTCAGTCCAGTAAGCATCTATGGTTCAGACCTATGACTTCTGACATTACGCGTTCTGCATAAACCCGGCCTGCGCTGAACATCTGTGGAGGAAATGGACCACACTGCATCTATTTCCAGTACAGGCCGGCGAAGCCCTCTGTGGTCCAGCCTCATTAAAACACACTGCCATTATGGCTCAGCCCGTAATTCAACCCCCAGTTACTGCTTGTGCTCTTTGTTGCAAGTGCAAATATGGGGTGAGTCGAATCTTTGGTTTCCTGTTGGTGAATGGTGACCTTACCGGGTAAGACGTTATTACCGAAGTCACACAGGGTCAGGGTGAATGCTACGAGTGTGTGTGTTTGTGTGTTAAAGCCCAGCTGGTCTTATCTTGCAGATATTTTCCCTCTGACCTGACCCTTGCAGTATTATCTGACCACTAGCCAGGCTACTACTGTAGAACAATGATAATAGCGGTTGTGCGATGGAGGATTGTTTCATTGTATACTCACAGGAAACACTGCTCTACTCAGCCAAGCTCTGCTGTCCAGTGGAAAGAAAGCATTCACCCAAAATTACCTGCAAACTTCCAACTTAGTTTCAAGGCCCTGAATTTCCAATTGTGTATTTTAAAAAAAAGAAAATAAAAAAAAATGGTGACAATGTATACTGTAGGCTAAGTAAAGTTTTTTTTAATAAGGGTCACTATAAATTATGATGTTAAGAGGTTGTGTGCTGTAATTGTTTTTGCTTTAGTCATTCTTTCTAAAAGTACTGTTTGGTTTGTGTCTAGAATTGCCAGAATTACAAAATCCGAATTCCCGAAAATGTTCCTTTTTCCTACACCTACCCCTCAGTTGTTTTTGCTAAATAGTTGTGTTGGGTTTATAAATTAGAAACAGTGAGGTGGGGCAGAAATCTTGGATGCGCTATAATGAATCGCCGCCAAGGTTCGTACTTGATTCAAGCCAAATAATTAATCTACAAATTATGTTGAACAATATCTGTTGTTTTGCTGTGACAAAAGCACACTGTTGTTGTAACTGCACCGATGAACTTTCAGGGCAGTTAACATCGCTAATGTTAATGATTTCTTTTGTTTGCTTAACAACTACAATTGGATGCATTAGAACAAATTACATTTCGTGAAGGGAGCCTCTCGTCCCTCATCTTGTGTTAGTCTATGGTCGTAGTCCCAGAGTCCCATCAGGGCTCAGCAGTACAGACTCCATAGACAGAGTGTTTTATTTGGGTAAAACTGCAGTGACGTCCAGATGTGTTGACCACAGCAGCTGTACCAGTCAGACATGAGATACACCCTAAAGCGCGCGCGCTCTCTCTCTCTCTCTCTCCCTCCCCCCCCCCACCCCCCACTTTGGGATCACAATTCCTTTTGTCCACTTGCCAATGAGAGAATGATTAGTAGTGCTTAATGCAATGAAGCTCTGACTGCTTGGTCAAGAAGCACTAATTGCCTAAATTGATTCAACCACATAAAAGCCACGCCAATTAACACAGATGTCACAACAGTTCCTTATGAAGACCGAATACTGAAATGTGTGTACTGTAGCTTTTTTTTTTTTTGCTTTTTTTAACCAGTAATTGCAAAACAAAGAGTTGTGCTTACAGTGCTTTCTTGGAAGCATATCTTTCCCTTTACTGCACTGGATTTATTTGTTTTGGGTTTTGTTTCTAGTACTCTGCTAGGAGCCATTTCCTGGTGTGCGGCTGATGAAAGTACAGGTTTACAAAGTGAAAACCTCCCTTTAATGAACCGTCTGTCTCAGAACTGGGTGCTATCAAGAGACTCTTTATTAAAGCAGTCATGATCTTTAACCCAGTGACTCAAAACTTTGAATGAAGGAAGTGGGAACCAGATTGTGTTAGAATGGAGTGGTATTCAGGCTTTAAGGTTGTTTACTGTCATGTGGAAGTCCAATCAGAGCAGCCGACACAGCCCAGAGACCAACCAAACATTCTGATTGGCCACTATACACCATATTTATTTATAGCCCTGACTACTTCTTCCTTATTGGCTGAATGTGTGGTCGTGGCAACGCTGTGCAGGCCTCTTAGCAGAATGAGTTGCGTGCGTGCACATATACGTGCTTACACAATCACACACACACACACACGCAGGCTGTCTGTCCCAGGGACCGGGTTCCCATGGAGATGGTTTAACAGAAAAATACTGCTAAGAGATCCAATTACACCATCATACTGACATCATTTAACTGTACGCACACACACACTTGTCCTTCCCAAAGCAGATTTCTGATGAGCAGAGTCCTCTGCTGTACTCCTCTCCCCTCCAAAAAAACACATAGGACAACTTACAACCTCACAGTCTCTCACTCACACACACACACATGCACGCACGCACGCACGCACAGTACTGTATAAGAAGTTTCATCTTCTGGTGTTTGGCTCCAGAATAGAAAACACCATCACGTCCGTCCATCCCACCTCCACCACCCACAAACATCAATCAAGCCCCACCTCTCTTCTGTATCCACCCCCACCCCACACACACACACACAGTGCGTCACTCCACCTCCCACAGTGTACAGTGCGTCACCGCCGCCTCACCTTAACATGCTCCTGCAGCTGGGCTTCATGCTGCCTGGACAGCTGTTCATGCTGCCTCTGGAACTCTGCGATCAGCAGCTGCCTCTGGAGCTGCTGCTTGTGCTTCAGCGACAGCAGCTCCTGCTGGAGCTGTTGCTCCTGGCGGCCTGCGGGGGGAGCACGCAGGAGGTCAGAACATTAGCTAGCACTAGGGACGCACCGATCGATCGGCAGGAGATTGGAATATCCACTTACAGTATACTGCGGTAGTCCGATTTTCATTTCTAATGGCCGATACGGAAAACGATTGCTGTCAATTGTTGTCAATTAAATGGCTGTTTATTCATCATAAATTTGGCCTTTTGATTTCATGCGTTTACATGGATTAAAAATGTAATATATATATATATATATATACACAAACATAAATTTTGTATCGGTCGATTTAACCTCTGCTCCATTTCACTAACCAGTTCAATACAAATAAATACAGACCGTTTGCACCAGAAGGGTCCCTTTAATGTGGACCCTACTGTAATGCTACTGCCTCATTGGACCAGTAAATTAACCCACTGAGGGGGAGGGGACTGACCGGGGGCGTGGCCTGCCTCAGCGGACGTCGGGGAAGAGGTGGGCGGAGAGGGTTGGCTCGGGGGCGCCAGGGCAAAGGGCTGCTGCGGCTGCTGTTGCTGGTGGTGGTGGTGGTGGTTGTGGGCGTTGTGATGGTGGTGGTGGTGGTGGTCCACCACGCGCAGGTCCATGGGGAGGGTGGCTGAGGAGGAGGAGGGCACCTGCATGGGCAGCGCCACAGCACTCACGTCCACTGGAATGGAGGGGGGGGGGGGGGCGTGAACACTGGGCTGTACTCTCAAGTGTTTCAATCTATTATTCATCAATTACAATTAGGAGACGCTTTTACCCAAAGTGACTTACACTGTTACAAGTATTAAGAAGCAGGTCAGGGTTTGACATACTGCTCAATAGGATGCTTACAGATAGGCTGAGCTTCCTCAAAGGCACAATGACCTTGCTGAAATGATTCTTACCAAAAAGAACTCATAACATCTCAGATTAGAAACACTGTTGTTTAGATACACACTTGCACTGTGTTACAAATAGACAATGCGCGTGCACGACACTCAACAGCCTCTGCCTTATTCTTGAATGCTCGGCGCTACGAACATTTCAACGCGAGGTAATTGAACAGCTCTGAGTGGGTGTTAAAGATGTGTATTCAGTGATTCGCCCATGTGCGTGGGTTTCACATGGACAAGGTTGCGGCTGTCATTGTTCGCGCCTGCAACAGTCCATTGACGTGCGGAAATTAATCCGCTACTCGATTAAATAAAAGCCAGCGTTTTGTCTAAAAAACACCCTACAATGTTAAAAATAAATTAAGTCCCCAATCTCCTTTAACAGCTTAAAACAAGCATACCCTATAGTACATTCACACAGGTGCCAGATAAAAAGTTTGCCTCTGTTCATAGCTAGTACATAATGTGTGTGATAATCACTGACCTATAGAGTTAATGTGTGTGTGTGTTTCCATGCAGCCAAGCATAGATGTGACCCTGACAATAGATCATCTGCCAAGGGTCAGTGGGTTCAGCTCTGAGGGGAAATAGAGGAGGAAAGTCTCAACAGGGTCTGAGAGACTGCACTCTCCTAAAAGGGCCATTTCAGCGCCACAATAATGACCGGGCGCAGACAACAGTATTAAAAAGCCATTTTAGGGAAATGAAAGGAGGACGTATGAGCCTCTCGGTCGCTGATGTGCGTGTAGAAATCAATGCAGCCGGTCACATTCCAAAATCACTCATGTCCGCTAATCGTCGCCCAGCGCAGTGCGTCCAAGATGATGGCAATCAATACAACTATAGGACTTACAAAGCCACACGTTGCTAGTCACCTTAGACAAAATATATGAATGGCTAAAACACAACTGTGTCATCTGTATCATTCCTGTGTGCGTGTGCGCGCGCGTGTGTTTTACACACCTATGCCAATCGGTGCCCATATATGCACACATGTGCATGTACATACGAGGCTGAATGATGCAACGGAACAAAAACAATCCCCCAGCAACATGACTTCAGCAGTAGGGATTTGCTGACGCGCACAGCTCCTACAGTACTCACGAGCGCGCGCACACACACGAGCATGCGCTTTTGTGTGTGTGTGTGAGAGACAGACTGATACTCTGATACTTTGTTGTTGTGACCGGTCTGCACCACTTTGTTTGTGTTAAAATGTATGGAGCCAGGGCTGTGTCGAAGTACCGGATGATTTGTTTCAGCATGCGCAGAGAACGGTAAACTAGCGAGCTGCGGGTGAATTTGACATGCACACAGTGTATTAGCTTACGATCGCTTATTATACCTTAACGCCAAAGGTCGATAGGACATAAATCACGTCAGATACAAAACACACGGTAACACAAGAAAAAGAGGACCAATTCACAGAACAGCTTTGACACAAAAACCACAAGCTTCATTCTATTGTAACCACTTAGAAACACAAGTATACACACATCATGACTGAACTACATGCTAAAAAACATCAGTGCAGTCACACGTGTCTGCCCTGAACATAATACCCAGAAGGGCAGCTCTGACTAACTTTAAAGCCGTGAATCAGCATATAGTACAATACTACGAGTTGTAACACTATCGCCCTCACTATACTATTTACAGCCTGCCACTCCCAATGCAAGCACCAGAGTGGAGCGCCAGTGTGATATGGATTTCACACTGGCCTGCTATGGGAAATAGACCGGGACACAGCGTTGTTTACAAAAGCTACAAATTGGGTCTCGCTTACTGATGACATCTCCCGATATCATTGGAGAGCCACCTGGCACTGTGCCAGGTCCTCTGATAGCCCTGAAACCAGAGGAGGCCATCTCTGACCTATCACCGGAGTGCTGGCGTAACCCCCGTGACCAATGGGGAGGTGATTTGAGTTGTAGGGACTTGCTGAGGTAGCCAATGGGATGTTTGGTACTGGGCAGGCTTTCAGAACAGGAGGTAACTTAACACCTCGCTTTGGGACAGCGCACACGCACGTGCACACGCACGCACAGAGAGAGAGGGTGTGGTCAGTCCAGACAGGCTGGTGCAACACTGGTGGTACATTGGTGTGTGTGTGTGTGCGCACTCTGTTGCTACTATGATCATTTGTTTCATGATGGAGATCCAAGAATTTGCAAATGGTTCAAGCCAGGCCCATTTACTGACGTCTAGCATGATAGAAGGATCCCTAAACACGTGTATTGATATTTCATAAAACTAAAAACACATTATCAACAGCGCTGATACAGTACATGCTTGTATGTTGCTATGATACTGTATCCACATTCAATTACTCCAGTTGCCGACTGACCTCAAGGCTCACCTCTTCTGATCATAAACACAGTCCAAACAAGCGTTTCACACGCTTCTAAACAAACAAACAACAAATGTGAAACTTGCTGGGATGGCAAACGGCTTCTCCAAATTGGCCTTGATCACATGTAGCCGGCTACATCCGTGCCGACGCCACACACACACACAGCCCTGATTTCGTGGGGGAAACATGTGCTATTGATGCAAAGTACCAACCGCCTCGCTAGCCTGGATGTGACCCCCCCCGACCCCTGGCTATTGATGCTTCAGGGCCATTGGCGTGGCTGTGACGTTAGCCCCTAAAGAGGAAGAGCATTGACACAGAGGACCACTTGTTCTCGTGGAGCTTGACAAAAGACCACCGCTCCCAAGAAAGAGACAGAGAGAAGGAGTTAACACAGAAGACATGCTAATGACCACATAGTGGTCAAACACTAGCTGATAACATACTGTAGTACAGCCTCCGGCCCTGGCTACTTTCTGGAATAGAACCACTGTGGTTGTTCAGACATACAAGGCCTACAACAGGATTCACACATTTAAGTGTACAGTAGCATGGTGCAGGTGCAAGCTAAAAAATGACGAAAGCAAAACTATCAGCACCTCTCGTTCTCAGTTCCCATTACCCTGCAACCCTCATTCATTTCACTTTGACAAAAGTTGAATAACTTGAAAAGTGCAATTTATCACATTAGTCACATTTGTGAGGATGTCACAAGTTAGAAAATCCCCCCGCAGACAAAACATTCCCTTCTAAACAAGGCCTATAACCGTAAGAAGGCAGATTCTTCTGTATACTGTAGTCTGGCTGAGAAAGACATTGAAACATGCAACGTTAGACATGTTGAAACTTTCTGTTGAATAAGTACTACATCTACAGATGGGGGTGAAACAAATTGAATTGTCATGTGCTAATTTGCAAATGTCCTTTTACATATACACAATTAAACAATTGCAGCGGTATACTTAATTCAAAGCAGCAAGCAGATTTTCAGTAGTGCATCTAATTACGTTTTCTATAATTATCACCAAAATAATTGAGTTAAAGACTTAAATGAATACAGCGCCATTAAACGACACCACAGCGTTTCTGTAAATGCAAGATAAGGATGGAACAAATAAACAAAGTGCACACTAGCTAAAGCCTCGACAACTCATGTCTCAGAAGAGTCTTCCTTTGAGGAAGTAATGGTGTTCTGTTCCTGACCAATCTGCATTTGGAAAGTCTCCACACCATATTTCTGACACGCTTGGTGAACTCATGGGTCAGAAGATTATTCGCTCAGCGGCAATAAAAATGAATGTGTGAAGATCACAATTAGGGTTGCGAGTGTTTTAGTACCTTTGCCTGGGCTCATCAAGAATGAACACAAACACAGCGAGAGAGAAAAAAAAAAAAAGGACAGCCTCCAGCCAATCAACACCCTCCATCACTCTCTCTCTCCCTCTTTTCATCCCTTTCTCTATTAATTCCTACACTCCCCCCTAACTACCTTCTCAGGGCCAGGCTAATGCTGTAGATCACACAAGAAGCTATTTTTAGAACAGGGTTCCCCTCAAGAGCTCACCACACCCCCACCCCCCCCCCAACACCCCCAA
>JAOEGT010087172.1:0-14388 GCA_025447795.1 Speoplatyrhinus poulsoni | reverse complement strand
GGGGAAAGATGGAGTGGAACACAGGGAAGGGAACACAAGGAAGGGAATGCAGGGGAGGCGGACTGCAGGATGTGACACAAATGTACTACATGTAAGTAGCTTTAGATAAAAGCGTTTGCCAAATGCCGTAAATGTAAATGCTCCACCAAACCCCAATATTCTACAGTAAAGTTGAATTTAAGCCAGTGTGTCAAAATATGAATCTTCAACATATTTCCTATTCTCCCGATAGCCACCACCTACTCCCTAACAAATCTATACAATTTCCCTTCACATTTGACTATTATCCCATATCCCCTGCCACATACAGTACAGTACTATTCATTATATCTCGCATTAATGCTTAATCTTTTCCAAGACCCAACGGAATCATAAAATCTTCCATGTGTTTCTTCCACGTCTGTTTTGCATTATCATCAATCAGCTCTTTAATTTCCCAAATTAGGCAACAGTCTAATTTATTACAAGCGGACTGAGATATATTTAGCAAATTAGCAAACGTTTAAATATTTTAACAATTGTTTGGCATGATATTGACAGACTGACTCAACATTGTTAGCAAGAGAAATGTATTGCTTTGCATGCTTGTCTTAAACGTAAGGAAGGACACAGCACACACTCACGCTGTCTTTTTGGCACGGTACCAGCACCACAAATTGAAAATCTTTCTTAATTAACATTGGCATTGATGCACAATGCTGTCTGATTATCTTTGTTTTCCTACTGTTACCCTCGATGCATCATTAGCCTACAGCTAATGTCAGGAAGGACAGTACAGTAGCGTATACGTTTACAATGGCCCTCGCACGGTCGAAGATTAGTCCACAACACGTGCCCTCTCCGATCCACATACATTCTGGAGCCGCGTTTCAAAGTATGTGCGAAACTTGTGCAGGAATGAGGCTTTGTGTCGCTGGTTCTGGAATATGCTCGTGATCTGATAATGCATGCAATATTCAATCTGGCGAGATTATGCAGCCTACTTCTCTAAAGGCCGCACTGTTGCTTTTTACCTGCCGGTAGCCTACTGACTAATGCCCAGTACCGCTACTGTTATGGTTCCAGGGCAGTCGCAAACTGAACTGGACTTGGAAATAAATTATGAACAGAAAAGGAACATAATTTTGTGTGTGTTTATTTTTTTTATTACCTACTGACTAATGCGTGCGTGCGTGCGTGCGTGCGTGTGTGTGTGTACAGTATCAAGTATCAAGTACATTTATCAGTTTGATGGTATGTACCGTATATAGCCCATAATCAGGAAGTTTTAGTATTATAGACAAAGACACATTTCCATAGACACCGTGTGTGTGAGACATGGAGAGAATATTATCTCAGAGTTGAGAGGAGCTTATATCTCTATGGACTTTATGGTAGCATTCCATATTTTTTATCAGATCAAAAACTTTAAGTAAGATTTATCTCATGGATTACTCAGTTATATCATGGAAATGGGAGACCTGCGGGGAAAATGTGGCATCTGACTAGTGATGTTGAAGCTGGCAGTTGGCTAGAGACCACTTGATCTACGCCTGATGTATACTGTACAGTATATTAAAAACATGATTTAATTCACATTCACCTCGCAGTTGAAGATTGACAGGATCAAGGACGAGCTGCTCTAATGGGAGGTTCAATTCAAGTCATTGTAGTTGGAGTAATGAAGGGGAGGGGTCAAGTTGAAGGACTGTTTCTAATGGAGATGGGGTTCATCAGGGGACCATTATCCCCACAGCCCTGAAATCCCTGAAAGCGCTGAACACGTTGATTATCTCCTTGGTGTAGCACTATGGTCTGTTAATGCCAGCATCCTCACTTTGACTTATTGGTTTTACATGCTCTTAAATGACCCTTCTATGTTTGACTGGGTTTTCCTAATCTGTTTTCCTCATTCCTAAAGCGTTTTATGAAAGGTTATTAAGGCTTGTTAACTGACTATGTGTAGAGACCCCTTAATAAGTCCATTGCAATATCATTTAAAGTGTTGTAAGTGATGCTGGAGAAAGATTGTTGATATTTGAACATCCAAACAAAACAGTCCTTCAAAGCCTCAGCTTTCGGGTTGGGAGTCCAACACACCCACTACCAGACTATCTCACAGTTCACAATGGAGACTTCCATCCAGAATTACACTCTTCTTATATCCTCCTTTAAAAATAAACACAGCATAAAACAATGGTCCGCAGGCCACACCTGCCAATCACAGTGAAATAGTGGCCAGATGATTATATATCCAGCCTCCTTGTGGAATGTAATATTGGCGCACCAAATAACGACAGCAAACACTGCAGATGTCTTTCAGGTCAGTCTGGTTATTAGGGATTCATTCCATTTAAGATAACAAGCTATGTCCTGAGTTAAAGGCTGCTCCCTACTGCACCCCTGATCCACCATAAAGGAAATACTAGCAGAAGGTAATGAAATAGCAAATCAGACAGATAAGCACACGCACACACACACACACGCACGTACACACGCACATAGTTTGATTATGTCATTATCACTCCGTATTTGATCTTCTCTCTCTCAAATTCAATGGCCATGTTGTGTTGATCTCCTCTATAATCAATAGGCTGTGACCTTCATTAACCATTATAGTGGCTTTTTACAATCTGTAGTCCAACAATGGCCATAATCACAATGTGATTGCGGTGAGAGGTAAGGCAAGCACTGAGATGACAGCATCAAATTCTATAGTAATTTTATTCAGTTTTCTAGGGGTCAAAACAAGATGACATAAATATGACAGTTATGAAGCAGCCTTTATCTTTCCAAATTATAACACATGGTGTAATGCTCTGTAAATCACATAATGGTTGAATAACTAAGACACATACCAATTAATGTTATATTAACAATGCACGCTGGTGCATTCTAGTTAACAGTGGATCTGTCTATCATGGAATTTTTCATTATTATAAAGATTTTAGATGAAAAACAACACGCTGTTAAATAAGCATATTGCATATCATTCCATTTTAGAATAATTGGCTCATTATGAGGTTAAAGCAATGTCACAGTAATTCATGGTGTCTAAACAAATGTATACACCCGCATTTTAGATGAAGATAGACATAATCAATTACAATCAGGGAAAATGAGAGAACACTGTCTCCATAATCAAATCCTTGTATGGTATGAGTTACACATCAGTTAAAACCGTGCTGTTTTGTACACAAGCTATTGTAATTATCTGATGTAGTTAAAAATAAAATGTCATATTTGTATTGAAGTATTTTAAGTTTCAGGCATGTGGATGTAGAAATGTCCTTGGTTGCTATAGCGCACTGTATGTATATATCTATTGTGGAGGTCATAAGAGCAGTTTGAGCATGCTTAGTTCAACCACGCAAGGCCATACTGCAGAGCCATACATCTGCCCTGTGTCACAAATCAAGCAATGGTGCAATATATCTCAGTGACCCTGGACCAGGCCATGGTTTAAGTATGTATTAAGAACAATGTAGATTGTTTTAGTAGGAAATGTTGATTATTTGTTTATTTTAACACAATGAGCATTGTTTAATGACAAGGTCCACAGAACAGAAGAACTTATTGTGAGAATGAAAGATCCCCAAACCTGTGTGCTTTCACTCACATACTGTATATATGAGCAACCGCGTATAATACTACTAATAGGAGTGTAGAGATTCTCTGTGATAGTCTGGCACCCAAGCTTCACTTTTGCCCTACATTTGCTGAGATAGATGACAAATAAATGTAAATAAGCTTGCCAATATAATATGATTAATTAACGTATTAGTTAGGAAAAACATAAATATATGAGAAATAATAGTTAATTACCTATATGGGGACCGAAGGTTAAAAGTGTGTGTTCCTTTCGGTAAGGGCTGTACACTAATTATATGTGACATTCTGCTAACGTTGCTCCAGTTAGAAAAGCTATTAAGACATACAAATACCAGGTTGTTTTGCTTTTGGCTCAGGGCGTACACAACACAATTACAGCATCAGTTTCCAACCACCAACAAGCTGTAGGGAAAGCAAGCGTTCACAATCTGATCCGTTGAGTAGAGGCAGACTGGAACTGGAAAACGGAGCGGCGATAAAGCAACGATGAGAGGGATGGGGTGAAAATAAGGTGCCTTCCTGTTTAATTAGCAGTGGCAAATTAATTAGCAGCGGGATGTGAATTAATTAGCGGCGAGAAGGCAGTTTAAAGGCGCTCGCTGCAGAGGTCCCATAAGCCCTTGCAGTTTGATACAGCACAAACGTTCCGCCATTATTTAGCAATTATATGCTATTTTTGTATGCCTATCCCCCCCCCTCTTCTTTCTCACTTGTCTCTGCCGTTCATCCCTCTTGTGTCCATATACAGTATCTCTGCTACACCTTCAAAAGAAGGGGCAGCCTCCCGTTGCTTTGGAGAAGTCTTTTTTCCACTCACAGCTGTTTCAGGCATTTCTGTGAATGTGCCTCTAAATTGCTCAATAATTTTCCTCTTTGTTGCCGCGCTTTTCTGTTTATTGGTGCATTACCAGAAAACGTTGCTCGCGGGGTCCTTCTTTTTCCTGCCCTGCGATACATTGGGCTGCTTAAGTCTTTTGAAATATTTCTTTCAATTTCTCAGCACAATTTCAGAGGGGGAGAAAGGGTTATTCTAGATTCTCATTAATCTTTAAAGCCTTTTCATTTCCTGTAATCTTAGTGGAGCACATTTTGTTGGCTGTACTGCAGCAAACAGCAGCAGCTTGCTGCGGATGAATAGGCCAACGGGCAGGAGCTGGAACGCCTGGTGGAGAGAGACAAACTGATACTCAGACAGAATAATCAAGCTATCACAGGACACCGCTGCAGGTGGCTCATTCAGCCCGTTCAACCAATCCAGGCCTTTCCAAGAGGAGTTACAGTACAGGGGGTGTCCTGGGCGCTGTCCAAGCGGAGGGTCAGGACGCATCCTGCCTTCTCGCGTTTGCTACAGCACCCCAGTTATTTGTCCCCAGCAAAACTGTGATGGAATGGCATCTTTAAAACTATTTATAACTGTAACAGAGAAATAAACTGGAAATCCTTTTCAATTCAGAAAAAAAAGAAAATCGATTTTTATCTATGAATCAAATATATCCGGTGTTGAAATTTCACTAAATTGTCCCATTTAGTGGCTCTTTATAATTCAGTGGTGCTTCACAGTATAACATAATATAAAAGGCACTGGCAGTAATGTATCCTATGAGGGGCTAGTTTATATTGAAAAGTTAAAACCACCAATCATGATTAAAGTGGCTTTTATGCCTCAGCGTGTGTTTTTCACATTACCCAAGCCTTACCATTATCAGCAAGGGCTTGATTGACAGCACATAACTGCCAGTTAGTGTAAAGGCTGGCTCCACAGATCGCAGTCTTGATCCTGCTAATAATGTATTATCATCTAGTTTAGCAATACGGTCAGCATACAGTTTAGAATTCTAAATACTACTGTTTTGTAATTTAGTATTATGGATTTTGTCACTCATCATTGTGACGCTTACAACTTAAAAGAATGGGGCTGCTATAGTTTGAGACTGTGAAATGATCTTCCCATTTCTATCAGATCAGAACCCACCATTGAGATATTGAAGTTCTTATATTTTTATTCTTTGGCGATCAAGAAGGTTTAGGGACACTTGTTTGTTTCATGTTTCTATGTATTGGTGCATGCTGTATTTTACAGTTTTTCTATTGCCTAACTCTGTAGAGCACTTCACCGTTGGTTGTTTTTAGATGTGCTTTATAAATAAACGAGCCTGACAACACTAGAAACAATCTCCCTCAGTCACACAGCAGGTATGGGATGCTGGAATGGGACAGTCAGTGGGTTGAAGTCTCCCCAGAATCAACAACCAGCAATTCACCAGTGCACACCACGATTAATGCAAGTGGACTGCATGTGTGGCATTCCCAGCATTATTGAACAAGCACTGGCTGCTCTTTAGCACACACACACACACATTAGGTAGTCCATTGGGAAGTCCTCCATTCTAGATACAGATTCATGTATTATTTAAACTGTCTATGGTGTAAATTGTTCAATAACGTGACATGGTACATGTTTATATGATTGATATTACATGTAGTATGATACATAGAGTGAGGTATGCAAAGCTCTTATAGTTGTGTTACTATAGAGCTATAGGAAAGCCCTGTCTCTTCTCAGTACCCACAATGCATAGGGAGCATCCTGGCAGAGAGGTGGGTGAAAGCTACCAATGCAGAGGTGAATCCATTTGAATGCATCTGTAGCTCAGGTGCCAGTAGCATGGTGCAAACAGAATGATAGTGATTTGATTGGTTGACAGGGCTGCAGGCAGGTGGGAATGCCTGTATAGATCTGTCATCAAGGCGAGTGTGTATGTGTGAGATAGAATAAGCATAGTCGTGTGTGTGTGTGTGTGTGTGTGTGTGTGTGTGTGTGTGTGTGTGCGCAACACTCTCAGTATATACATGTAATATGATACTAGTGCCATTACAGCTATTGTCTAAGTCTACAGTAATATGTATGATCAATGTAAAGGAACAGAGCCAACACAGTGTATTGGCAGGATTGCAATGCTAACCCCTTTAAAACTCCTCTATGTGAATAATTACCACCAAGGTGCCCTTCAGCAAGGCAATTAATCCCCACTGCTGTTTCAGGGCAGAAGGTCCAAGACTGTGGTTGTAGAGGGCATGGAGCAAATCCCTGATGTGTGCCACCCACACACACACACACAGGGTTGAGCAGTGACTTCTTCATGAGGTGCGTTTTATTGTCCTCGTTAAATAAGGGCTCGGATGGACGTAGAGGGAGATCTTACGGCCAGACAGGGAGTGTGGAGAAGCTGGTAATGACCCCCGCATCAGAGGGAGCCATATATCAAGGCCTGATAAGGTCACCTCTGAATAATAACCATCTTAATGTGACGGCAGCCGCTGGCACCACAATCTAACACCAACACACAGTGGGAAAGATGAGCGTTTAGGCATTCTGTGTGTGTGTGTGTGTGTGTGTGTGTAGGTTTAGAGAGAAATCTCGGTTTGACTGGCGCTCTGCCTCTCTCATTCCCACTAAGAAGGAAACAATTGCTTCTTCTCATCTAAATATAGATTGTCTGTTCTTTAGCTCCTGTCCCACGGTCCTCTGTTAAAGCCGGTTCAAACACATGACCCTTTATGTGGCCCGGGTCGCCTTATACGGTATTTCTCTCTCTTATAACAAATTCTCTGTCTCTCTTTCTGTCTCCCGCTACACCTCTGTTGCTGTTCTTCATATCTGCTCTTTCATCACCGCTTCTCTTTCTCCTCTCATCCTATTCCTCTTTCTTTACCAACTCTCTCTTTCTCCTGGGTCTGTCTTCCTGCGCTTCGCCTGATTCTCCCGAGCTCTTGTGTTGTCGTTCTTGTTATATCTGAGGCGGGTCTGCTCGTCACCATGGCAGCCAATAAGGTGACGGTAACGCTAATTTCCCCTGCCACTGTGTCAGCATATCTTCTGTTCTCGCGCACGTTTGTGTGTATGTATACTGCATTGGCATATTGTATGTTGGTTGTGTGCCCGTAGAAGAGAAAGCGAGGGAGAGAAAGAGAGAGAGAGAGAGAGAGAGAGAGAGAGAGAGAGAGAGAGAGAATGTGTTAAGTGTGTGTAACTTGTGCACGTGCGTGCGTATTTTGTGCCAGACCTTGTCTGTCGATGTACATAGATTTCTCCTACATGTCGTTAGCACTTTGCTTTTTGTTGGTGGTTGTTGTGTCACCTGAAAATCTTGTTCCTAAAGACGATTAGTTTGGCTTTTGCTACTGCCTCTATGGTAACAAAGACATGCATTTAGAGAGTAATTTAGCATGCTCATTGTCATTTTGGGGATAATGTAGCATAACTTTACCCAGAATGCTTTTCTAGTTTGCAAGTAATGTAGCACATCCGTTTACCCACAAGGCCTTTCTATAATCACTTTCACATTGATCAGCAAGATTTAAAACTAACAACCTAAAGGAATTGTTTATGGATCAATCTACACAACAAAAAAATACAATACAAATCTAATAAATAAAAACCTTGTCCAGAAATAAGCAACTAGTAATTAATCTAAGAAATGTTATCTTTTGTAGCAAGTTGTCAATAAGAAGGTATGCATGATAATAATTAGCCTACATCAAGTCATGTCATGTCTTGAAAGAAGATTTGAATGTTTACAGAGAACTGTAAGCCTTAACTCTTTATTAAACACTGAGCCTTCAACAAGGTAGGACAGAAAGATGTAAACACCAAGGTTATGCCTTGTTTACTTCAAAAAGCAATGCACTGTGGGGTCCTGGAGGATCTGCCATGAGAAGGTTTCTGAGTAAATATGTCAGAGATTATCAGCTAAATGAGTCTTCTGTTATCTCTTACAGACAGACAAACAAACAAAGCTGCCTTTGTCAGTTTGAGGCAGGACTACATGTATTTACCTTATTTATAGCAGTTTTTCTGTGAATGAAAACCAGGAAGAAGTTGAACATAGTCACAACATTTGTTTTGTGAATAAAATAGCTTCAATTGTTATTTGACACTCTTTAAATGAATGTTCTTAAATCGATTTCTTCGGTTCTTCTGTTACTCTTCGGCAACATGTTTCCATTCTAACCACTACCAATAATGCTACATCACTCTCCTGCTCTCTGCTCTCATGATGTACAGTATATATCCTTAGCTGGCATGGCACTATGTGCCTGTCGGTGTCACACCCTATTCTGTCTCACCTTTTTGTCTTAGTTAGTGCACAGGTGTTTCCTATTGTTACTGATTGTTGTTGGTCTATTTAAGCCCTGCGTGCTTTCTCACCGGTGCTAGAGCGTCATATCTGTTGTGTAGTCCTGTCCGGCTCTTAGCTCTTGGCTCCTCGGGATTGATCTGTAGCCTCCCTGTTTCCTCAGACTCGATTGTTTACCTTGCCTAGTACTTCTACTGCCAACCTGTTGCCAAACCTGTTTTGTCCTGACAACCTGTTTTGTCCTTTTTATTGGCCTACATAAAATGTCAAGTAAACTGTTCCACTGTCTCTGGTCTGCTTTTGGGTCTCATCGGTCATTGGCTCTGACAGTCGGTTGATGTGGAGACTGCCTGGTGAATACTCTCTCCTCTGCACATGCACTGGATATCATGCTTAACGTAGCATGCTTGAAAGGAAAACAGTACAGTCTATTGCATATTCCCATAGACTGTTACTATTATGAGTTATCAGAGTCACCATTGAGCCATAATTGCTGCATTTAATAACATAAAATAACAACAAATCTAAGATATTTACTTTTTCTTTTTGGTGTTGCAAAGCCGTTTACATGTACAATAGAATATGAGCATTCGGACACAAATTAAGGGCTGTACCTTTATGTAAATATTGTAGAGTCATAATAATATGCATATATAGAACAGGGTCATTGGTCAGGCTCTTGAAAACATTCCTTCCTTCCTACAACCTATTGTCCTCTACTGTTCTCTTTCTCCTTGATTCACATGACCACAGTATTCACCGCCGGTTCCAACTCACGCCCTATTAAATAGATGCTGACTGAGCACAAAAGGTTTAATACCTGTGTGCGCGCGCATTTGCGTGTACACGTGAGTGTTTCATAGACAGAGTGAGGGAATAGTTACATAACTTCTTTCAGACTCTGTATAGATCTTTTTCTCTTGTATACTGATAAAGGCTTTTGGCATCAACTCATTTGAATGGTCCCGGTCCGTTTAACTATAAAGACCCGTGATGCTCTTTCCCTCCTTAGTTCATCTGTTGTTTCCCAGCGAAGACAGTATTTGTTTTTATCTAAGTTGAGTGGTAGGATTTAAATAGTACACAGCACGGGCTTGATGACGAAAGACGCTATCTGTTCAAATTGGATGTGTTAAGCCGTTGTGCTATAAAAAACAAAAAACCCAAAGGTGCTAAAGATAAGAAAAGAATAGCTTGTGGTGTGACAGTTTTAGAAATGCTTTACATAAAACTATTTTACTCACAGAAATAAGAACAAGTGTCAATGTATCATCTTGTAATATTAGCATCTAGCAAACCCATGAGAATAAGCCATACTGTAAATTGACATTACTTTCTCCTGTGCAGTGAGCAATTTACAAATAATATTGCATTTAGATTGTGATTTGTTTATTTCTTAGTCATATCCCGTAAGTGATATTATTGCAAATGAGGAAAAGCATTTATATACTATATATATCAAGAAGACTTCACAATACCAGCATGTGTGCCTCACACGTCTATGCATATATTTAACCCCCTTCCAGAATGTTGTCAGTGTTGTGTGACTGGTGAGGTGTTGCGAGGTATTGGCTGCGACTTCGCATGTGGTTCCGATGAAGCCGTGCACATCTGTTGTACCAGGAACAACAAAGAGAATGCAATATGTTTATAGAGGAAGGGGTGGAGATGTGGGCTTGTTTCTTTAGGTAGGGCACTGATCCTCTCCAAGACACTGTATGTATGTATGTATTATACCACACAAATGGTCTGTTGGTCATGGTAGCTGAGAAAATCAGAAATAAGGGACCACTTGGGATAATTGAATATCCCTGATATAGTTATTATACGTTATATACGTTATATACAATATGTAAAAGGTATAGTCTGCTTTTTAATCTAATTATAAGATAATACACTTTTTGTTGAATGCACCAAATTCAGTCCGCTAGCTTGTTCTCTGTGTGCTGAAAAAAGAATCTGGTATTTCTACACAGCCCTGGCTTTGTAAATAGGAACACAAACAATATAGTGTTTCAGTTTGTTTTAGACCCTGCTGTATAGTACTGCTCCTTTGCGCTGAAAGGAGCCAGTTGAGGTGGTACGGGCATCTAGTGAGGGTGGATTATGACTGAAAGAACAAGATCACGCGTACAAGCGGTCGAAATGGGTTTCCTCAATAGGGTGGCTGGCTTCTCTCTTAGAGATAGGGTGAGAAGCTCAGCTATCCGTGAGGAACTCGGAGTATAGCCGCTACTCCTTCGGGTCGAAAGGAGCCAGTTGAGGGGGTACGAGCATCTGGTAAGGATGCCTCCTGGGCGCCTCCCTTGGGAGGTGTTCCAGGCACGTCCAGTTGGGAGAAGGCCTCTTTGAAGACCCAGGACCAGGTGGAGATATTATATCTCCACACTGGCCTGGGAACGTCTTGGGATCCCCCAGTCAGAGTATGCTAATGTGGCTCGGGAAAGGGAAGTTTGGGGTCCCCTGCTGGAGCTGCTGCCCCTGCAAACCGACTCCGGATAAGCAGGAGAAGATGGATGGATGGATGGATGGATGGATGGTACTGTAAATCAAACTGCTTCAAACAGCCACATTTATGGTGGTGCAGTACAATTTCGTGATTGTCATGAACAACTAAATAAATAATGCACCATGCATGTTGCATAGGTGTTACCTGGTTATGCCTACATGCACACATTGTGTGCCTTAGCTGTACATTCAAACAGAATGCTCATGCAGATTTGGGTGAATGCATTTAATTTGAACCAATGGATGGCATAATGCTAACTCTGCTCAGCATGTAAACACACTTGTAAATAGCTTGCTAAAGACAAGGACAAATGGAAGGAAATGTTAAGTTGAAAAGAGAGGGGTGCTTCCGGCTCTTAGCTTTTGTCAACATGTGAATCCTTGCTTTATGTTAGACAGAAAAGAATGTGTGACATTTAAGCAACTGCAGTTTACCCCAAGCGGGACACATATAGAAGACATACAGTAATATCCCATCCAGGGAGTTGTTTTATGTTCACTTTAATAGTCACCTCTGTATGAAGTGATTTGACATATTTGCAGGAAGGTGGCTATTAGGAGGTTCTATTGAGGTGGATATTAAGGCTGCAAAGAGGAGTCAATCACCATAGACTCCAATGTTAAACAATCTGGTTGTTTAATTGGTTTTGGTCTCTATACAGTAGCTAGTTTCCCCGTTCATCCTGTATGCCATTATAATGGAAGGGGCGTTACAGGCGGAATGAGGTACTGCAAAGATGGCGACGGCCTGAGCCAGCACAGCTATGTAATCAAACCCATTCTTGAAAAGCTATAGGTGACGTCAGGAAGGGTTTGTCCATTTATATATACATTATATGGCTTTATGCACACACTTTGTCCAATTGCATATATATGTGTATATATATATGTGAAAACCTTTGTTTTCAGGTTTCTACATCTCCCCCTACTCTTTCTCCATGCTCTCTTCACCTCCACCTCTTCTCCACCCTCCCCTTCTCATGCTTTTGAGGCCAATGTGTTCCAGCAAGCCACCTGCAGCCTAGATCTCCCATCCCTAACCAGGCAACTGCCACCGTACTGTATGAAGAAGACATAGTGTGTAGTTCTATATTCTGGCCACTGGGGGGCAGAGCAATGTGACAGCAGGCCCCCACACAGCACCCCTGAGGCAATGTGCATGTGCACTGTGCTAATGTCCAATCACCTGCGTTCATTTGGCATCAAGGTAGGCTACATTGCTTACACGTGAGGTTTTCAACACATACAATGCCTGAGATAATCACATATTATGTTTTGTTTTTGGCTAGTATCTGCATGCGTGATGACACTTGGGCAACAACACTTGGACAGATGGACGGAGAGACAGAGAGACAGATTGAGGGAGAGACGGACAAATAAAGATGTGTCAACATACAGACAAACTGAGAAGAAATGAGAACATTAGCACAACCAAGACCCTGAAAAGGGAAGAACAGCTTAGTCAGCAAAGTCAGCAGCCACCTTATGTGCCTATTCTCTCTCTCTCTCTCTCTCTCTCTCTCTCTCTCTCTCTGTCTCTCTCTCTCTGAGGCAAGGCAGTATGGAAGATGTCAGCGTATGCTGCCGCTGCACTTTGCACACCTGCACGCACACGCACACACACACACACACAGATTGATGGAGAGAACAAAGAGGCTAAAGAGTATTGCCAGACCACGATGAGACACATTCACACAACAACAGATAGCATGCATGATAAAGATGCAAGTAATTAAGGCACAGACATGCAAACACACACACACACACACAATGTGCAGTTACACAATCCATATTGTAATTATTGGTAAAATCTTTATAGTATTCAGTGTTTGTCTGGTTGGCAGTGTGTTGAAGGTCAGTACTGGCTCCAAAACTTGGCCGACCTACTTTCTAAGGGGCTTTTCCTGTGCATATCTCCAGTTGTGTGTGTGTCTTTGTGCATGAGTTTTCATGCTTGAGTCTCTGTAGAATCTTTTGTTGTTTTGCTTTTCAACCAAGTGAACAGACATTCTTATTTGCCTGACCTAAATCAGCAGCTCACTGTCTGCTTGCACACGCACACACACACACACACAACACACACACACATAACACTGCAGAGAAATGCTGCTGTCACCTTAAAGAGCGGATTAGAGCCTCCATAAACTTCTCATACCAGGCATCAGCTAGAAAGGTAGTTCTAGACAGGTACACACACACACATACACACACACACCAGACGTAAGGGAAGCCATAGATCATCATCAGTAGGCATACGCATACACACACACAAACAGAATAACAGACATCTATAAACACACACACACTCTCTATCTCACACACACACACACACATACACACATACAGGTAATAATTGGAGGTGAAACAAGAGGTTGATATTCCTATTCTCCTCTCTCTCTCTCTCTCTCTCTCCCTCTCTCTCCCCCCCCGGGTCACATGGTGTACCAGCATGATTCTGTATTACACAGGTGAAAGCAAAGCAGCCATACACAGCCATGTGCTAGACATGTTTCAAACATGCTCTGTGTGTTCCCCCAGCACTTTCAGCACAATTCGAATCTATTCTCGTGTGCACGATGAACGTGTGTGTGTGTGTATGTTTCGCCAAAGCAGGTGTCAAACCTCGAAGACCCTCATGGCAAGTCCATCCACGCTGCACCCGTCTTCCGAACACTTCCTTTCTTCTACCTTCATGCCTGTCTGACAAAAATAGCTTCGCTGGTTTTTCATACCACGGTTTCATTTCCCCTCCCATTCAGAGGGAGGTGGCATGTTATTCATGGGCACAACCTGATTGTATTGAAGGAAAAAACATCACAGCTGTCACTGTCAGCTTTTTTCAAGGCCAGCACATTATGACACCTGGGCTCCAAGCTCCTTGCCATCGATTGGTTCGCTTGTTTGTTGAGTTTCACATTTTTGTTAAAATGAAGAGGCTCCAGGAGGATACAATGTTTATGGTAATCTATCCTTATTAGGATTATGTTAATCTAACTGGTATTAGGAGTGAATGGGGCGTAACTAAAGTTAAATTCACTAAATTCAATTAATTTGCTTTTTATTAAATGTGTTTCTGTAACAAACTAGCGTGAGAACAGGGGTACGTAACTGAAAAACATTTAATGACAATACAAGAAACACAACTCAGCTT
>JAOEGT010087161.1:0-14388 GCA_025447795.1 Speoplatyrhinus poulsoni | reverse complement strand
GTCTACGTTGTTCCTTTGTCTGTTACAATTTATGTGTACAAACGTCTATGTTGTCATTTTGTTTGTTTTCCCTTTACGTGTACATATGTTTTTTAAACTGTTGATTTATCTCATTGGTTTTTATTTTGTTCAGCACTTTGGTCAACCAAGGTTGTTTTAAAAATGTGCTATATAAATAAAATTGACATTGACATTATATCTCTTTTGAAAATGTACAGATATAAATTAAATATCGATATATCGCCCGAATTGAGAATAGTATAATACTACTACTACTACCACCACCACCACCACCACCACCACCATATGTGATCACTTACCCTATTCAGTCCAGCTGTACAGAGGTCTGTCTACACAAGGTGATAAACTGCTGTGAAGCATTGCAGGCTGACGGCGTCCAGTGACTGATGTGTGAAAGGGCCATGTCTTTATTTCTTACCATCTGTGCTGTGTGTGGCTGGGTGTGTGGGGGGTGGAATAGAAAGTTAACGCCACAAACGCTTCCCTTGAGGTGTGACAGTCATGTGTGACTACACAACAACCACTTCTAATCTGCTTATGTCTCTGGGTTTGAGAAACCCTGTAAATACGGCTTTAATGCAGCGTTTTGTTTCGTGCCCGAACTAAAGCTGGCCAAGTGTTGCGACTCTGTTTGCAGACCATCTTATCGATTGGGTCTCTCCTTCCTACTCATATCTCCTTGTCTCCTTCCGTAGGAGAGGATACGTGTGTATTCAAGTGCTCGGTCTCCAGGGAGACCGAATGCAGCCGTGTTGGGAAGCAGTCCTTCATCATTACACTTGGCTGCAACAGTGTTCTCCTCCAGTTTGCTTCACCTGCAGGTATGTTGAGCCCTCGTCTTCGCTGCTAACTCCGTCTACTCGGTGCTACTGAAGATGCTGGTATAATAACAAAGATGGAGCGCTGCGATGCGTTTCAATGGGGGCTGAAATGGAACTCTTCCTGGCGCTTAAGTGGGCGTGTCCCAGCGTGTTGCTATGGGGGGTGATGTAGGCTGAAACAAATCAGTTTATCCCAAAACATTCACACTGGCTACGTTTTCATGTACACGATATTCCTTATTCTGAAAATGACAATATTCCAACTAAACGGTTTGTCTCCTTAAAATTAATCTTCCACTAAATGTTAGTTTACATGCAGCTAAACGTCGTAAAGATACCCTTTTAAGTAACTTTCTCAGCCTACAGAGGAATTTGCCTACTTTTCAAACTGCAATAATGTACTCATGCATGGGATAATCAAACTGCTGTAGTGGATTGTGGTATTTTGCAACAAAAAAGGATATTTTCCAAAGGTTTCTGCACATATCTTATGTAAACACGCAAATTACACACCCAATGCCATAAAACTCAGTAAAGCCCCACATACTCGTCTGTACACGTGCCTCCAAAACCAGAATATCTGAATATCCCAGGTGTCTTAATTGGAAAATTGTAAATTTTGGAAAGGCCAAATTTTGAATATCCAAACTGAATATGCCGTGTGCATAACGCCTATGAAATTCTGAATATTACCATAGTCGGGATAATGGTGGAATACTACTGTGCATGTAAACCTAGCCACTGTGTGGATCATGCATGTTCCTGGTTGGAGAGAGTGCAGTGTGTGAGACAAGTACACACTCAGGTCCACAGGTTATGATTCGGACGGTGACACATTTGTCTATTGTATTGGAACAATGACTGTCAGGTTCATGTGTAAACAGACTGACGTTTGTGAAGATGTCACCTTGACCCATGGTCATTCATTATCATGGTATTGTCCTGCTACTCTGTGCAGTGCATAAGAGTTTAGAGCAGCGCTATTCAACTCCAGTCCTGGAAGGCCACCGCCCTGCATATTTTAATGTCTCCCTGCTCCAACACAGCTGATTCAGATGAATGGGTCATTAGAGGCCTGACTACAACTTATTAGAACGAGGTGTGTTGGAGCAGGGAGACCTAGGCCTAGACTAAGGACCTTTTTCTTTCTCTCTCAATGGAGGTCTTCATTGAAATGTAGTTTCAGTCTAGGTCTAGGCTTAATCCATTTCTGGGAAACTGCCATATAATGTTTGAAGTTGTTATATGACCTTCTGCTTCTAGATGTCACTAGTACATTAGCTTGCACATGCATTAAATCCCTTTGGCATGTGAGGTTACTATATTGTATATTTGCATCCGATATTTAATACTTTAGTGCAGAGCACTTTTAAGCTTTGATAACAAAAGGCAACAGAATTATGAGAGCCGCTTACTATATCGCAATCGCAATATTTGCGAAACTAATCACAATTATACTTTGTGATCAAATAGTGCAGCCCTAATTTGCGCTCGTCCTAGCTAAGATATCAATGCCCGGTGTGTAGGTAAAACCGTATGCAAATGTTGTGAAGCGGCACGCAGGGAGGTGTTTCATATCACTGGTGGTAACACTGGTAGTTGGTCAGCCAGAGACACGGTGGAGTGCTCCCGTTAGCGCTGTAGCTAGCTGCACTTACTAACTCATCATCTACCGCAGGTGACTTTCAAGCTCAACTGGCCAGAACATTGAGGAATAGATGGTATCATGCTGCTAATGAAATTCTCTGTTAATGTTGCTTGCTGCTGGCTGTGTATGCTTCTGTGTGTGCGCGCGCGTGCGTTACAGACTTCTCGTCGTTCTATAACCTCTTGAAGAACTGTCGTGGCCACAGCAGCGAACAATCGGTCTTCAGCGACCGGACAGAAGAGTCCTCTGCTGTCCAGTACTTCCAGGTGAGCAAGCCACCCACCCACTGGTTACCGAGCGTTTTCCCACTGGAGCTTGTGGTGCACGTTGAGAGGCTCGATCTATGCACAGGGTGGTCTTCTGGAACATCATGGGAAACATGGGTGAAACAGTGGCTGTGCACCAGCTCGGTCACCACACTCCATAATCACTGGGTTACATCTCAACCACTGGGGTCCTGTTTTCACAAGTGTGCTTCTTGTTGAACACAATTAAATGAATATCTCTCTCTGTCTCTCTGTCCGGTCCAGTTCTATGGCTACCTCTCCCAGCAGCAGAACATGATGCAGGACTACGTTCGGACTGGGACCTACCAGCGGGCCATCCTCCAGAACCACACCGACTTCAAAGACAAGGTGAGAGACTGGTGCTGAACCAACGTCTGATCCGTAGTGCTGACGATCTTACAGGCCATATCATGAAGTGGGGTTGTAGCTTTTCATTGGCTGTTAGCGTTGTCACTCACACGTGCCGAAACAAACAAAATCAGCCTTTAAGCGAATAAAATGTGTAGGATATGTTGCATATTTGCTGTAATTTACTACAATGCATTTTAACTGACGTTTTTTCGCCTTGCGCTTGCCGATACCTCTGGAGCACCGACCGGAATCTTGGTGACTGTTTACCCGCCCTAGGAGCACTCTCGTAATTTTATATATCGAAACATTTTTTTTCCTACTTTTTTTTTCTTTCTTCGTCCCGAGGTATCGAAATGCGTATCGAGAACCGTGGAATTTCACTGGTATTGGTATAGACCACTACATTTCTGGTATCGTGACATCCCTAGCAGTGACTCTCATATCGTGGTGCCTTGTGTAAAGTAGGGATGTGCATTTTGGTCATTTTGACTGCTCTAGTACCTGGCAGAGAAAATACTCAGAAATTAAATGCATCAGGAAACTAAAGAATGTAATAGGCAATGTCAGTTTCTCATTTGAATGAACATATTTCATTAAAAAATAAACTTGCACATATAGGCTATCACTGACATCCACAAAGCATCTACAGCAATACTAGGTTACCGTACAGTGTAGTTCTACAAACATGCTGTCGTATTATAAATTGTTCCAAGCTGACCGAACATACAGAAGCAAAATGCGTATTAAATATAGTATATACTATATTTTGGAATACAGAATCTAAGGCTCTCAAGTCTAATGCGAGAGAGTTCCACAGCCTTTGTGCCACTGCACCAAATGCACAATCACCTCTTGTCTTAAAATGTGTTCTTGGAACCATTAAAAGCTTTTGGGAAGAGGACCTCAGAACAGCGAGTGAGCAAGAGAGGGAAACAAAAGAGCCGGTAGCGAGCATGTGCATTACCTTAAAACACACGCCATGATGTTTCAGTTTATCCAAATAATCCATCGAATAGACTACAGTTTTCCAGGTTTCAGAAAATGGTAAAAACAGAATTTATGCTAATTTAATTGAAAGTTTAACTGAGATCTTGATGGGATTTCATGACAAGCGGAAAGTATTGTTTGATGGACAAAATGACAGATGGGAACAAATCGGCTTTCTGTTTGGTCAGACTGCATGTCCAAAACTATAGCAATGTTGAGTTGTTTGGAACCGGACTACCTACGAGACTGTTGCAGTAAAATGTTTCATCATGTTACGTGCTTCATTAAATTGAGAGATGAATTTAATTCACACATTTATTTGTGCTTTGCCGTCATCAGTGATCGTGAAACGTACGATCACAGACTGGAGTACCCATGCCCATCCCTGGTGTAAATCACCATGAATAAATAAGTTGTCCTGAAACCGCATCCCTGCTTTAAAGGCCTAACCCCTACCTGCTCCATAGTACTTGATCAGGTCATTTAGCACCTGCGGTGTCCATTTACACAAGTTGAGGAGCAGCTAGGTGTTAGACATCTTGCTCTGGGATGTTCACAGGCAACCTGTGCATTTTGGGGACCAAACCGATGACTAGCCTGGTGTAACCAGACCCAAAATGCACTACACCCAGCCTACTGGGTGTAGACCGGGTTAATTTTGCAACTATCGGTACAGCCTTTAGTCAATACGTGTTGCTACAAATGTCTGTAACGCCACGTATAGCTGCACCACCGTTTAGGAACAAACGCTTGGCTTAAACGTCATCACACTGGTCACTGATTGGTCCAGGGGGGCTGTGCGAAAGCGAACGACTTGTGTAGGATGTATACGGCAGCCCACCAACGACAACACGTGAAACAAGGAAACACATTTGTGAGAGGTCTGATGAAAAATTGCCTCCGCTGATCGAAGTAAAATTGTAAATTTGGCTAATGAGAATACAAAGTGCCTGCTAAATTGCTAATTTCACTGTATAGCAATGAAAAGGCTATGTTTATACTTGTATTTGTGTGTCCAATCTCTAACAGGCAGCCAAGTTTGATCTAATGTTGGAGAGCTTAAACATTGGCTAAAAAGTATTTCAGAAAATAATATCCAAATTTGTAGTTATTTTAGGGGGGCTGAAATTTTAGGTGTGCTTGACCACATCTAATAACAGTCTAAAATTTAATATTTTGATGCTATCTCATGTGGTAATGTGCCATTAAATGTTTTAAATGTTAGATACAAATATATAGAATTAGATTTTTCACTTTGAAATGTTTATCGCAAATCAAATATCTGCCAGAAAAATCGCAATTCGATTTAAACAATTTTAGTTTTTTCCTCCCCAAAATTGTTCAGCCCTAGTCCTGGGCATGAACCCTAACCCTACACTGCTCCCGGTGGGTGGATGGCGCCTTGCATGGCTTGACACCGCCGTGTGTGTGTGAGTGAATGGGTGCACATGAGACATGCAGCGTACAGCGCTTTGAGCGGCCGGTTGATTTTGGAAAAGCACTGCATGAAGTGTAAGTCTCTCCATGCTGACGGTTGTCCCTGTGCCCCCCCCGCCAGGTGATCCTCGATGTGGGGTGCGGCTCTGGGATCTTGTCCTTCTTTGCTGCCCAGGCGGGAGCCCGGAAGGTGTACGCTGTGGAGGCCAGCACCATGGCGCAGCATGCGGAGGTAGGTGGACCCAGACTGTTTGAAAATTAGTCTTTTATTTCTCCCACTGCAACAGTTTCTGCTTGTGAGCATTGGTTAGGGGTGGCCAAATAGTAGGTTTATGCACAACTGCAAGCCTCTGGAGGATCCTACACCTTGAGGTTCACGGGACACCAAAGGCACCAGCAGCTTCAAAAACCTGTTTGCTGCTATGTAATGGCAGCGTGTAGCAGCTGCTCTCTCAATCCGATGAATTTGTCTGGCAGTAACCTTCCTCATTATGCCTTTATCTGCACAAACCCCACACGAATCTGGGCTCTAAATCAGCCACGTATCTCTTTACAGTACGATGGTCACGCTTATGTTTTCGTGAAATATCTAATGTTTTCATACCTTATCCAAGACATTGCACTATTTGACGCTTTTCCACAGCAGAGAGATCCTTTTTCTTTCCCATATTGCTTGAAGCCTGTGGCCTGATTAATAATTTGGAACATCCTTAAGTAGTTTTCATTTAATTGGGCTCACCTGGCAAACTAATTTTCACAGGTGTCTGAGATTGATTTCAGTGATCCAAAGAGCCCGGAGACACAATATCGTCCATGAGTTTGATTGGGGAAAAACTAAATATTTAATGTTTGTCACTAAATTCCAATTTGCATAACAATTTGGAATGTGATGCACTGTGTGTGTGCCCTGTATATTGTTTTATAATTTAAACAGTTTAGTATCCATTCTTGCATTGTTTTGCAAATGTAAAACGTTTCACAAAGTTTTGTGAACCGTTTTACCATTTTATAGTTTGTTCTTGACTCAATGATGGAATTTTTCTGCGCCGAGCCCTACAACATGCCTCCTCCACAACATCAGACCTGACACCTCTCTGCCCCCCTCCCTCCCCAGGTGCTGGTCAACAGCAACAGGCTGGGGGACCGTGTAGTAGTCATCCCGGGCAAGGTGGAGGAGGTGGCTCTGCCCGAACAGGTGGACATCATCATCTCGGAGCCCATGGGCTACATGCTGTTCAACGAGCGTATGCTGGAGAGCTATCTGCACGCCAAGAAGTTCCTCAAGCCCAACGGTGAGGCCCACTGTGGCAACCATAGCAACTAAACTAGATCAGTTTTTATTTTATTTTATTTTTATATATAACCCACATGTTGTTTTCACTCACTATTCACCACTCTAGTTGCAGAGATATGCATTCTTCAACCTAGGGCTGGGTGATATGGACCAAAAACCATATCTTGCACTAGCCTACAAAGCGCCTGTTAACGCCGTGAATGAAACGTATTCATAGATGCTGTTTCGCTACTGTTGGAAGCAGCACTGTGATGTGAACTGGCCTAAAGTTGAAAAATAATAAAGGATATCTGCCATAATGGCTATGAAAGCTAATGGTAGGCTATTTGTCTTGTTAAAGACTAGGCTCTATGTTTAGGTATTAAAGGTGTAGTCAGTCAATCTGGAGAATTATTGATTTGAACTCAAAACTTCTCACTTCAAGGCCATAGGGCTCAGAAGCTCTGCCCTTGCACACATTGAAATGCATTTCCAAGCCTGGATAAGTGTTGTGTGGTGCGGTCTGCACCACTTTGCATTCCCATTTACAGAGCCAGGGCTGTGTAGATTATTTAAACAAAATGGACACAGGATAGCAGACAGCGCGTTGATTTTATCTGAATTAGACAATTGGTGTATTATCTTACTTTACAGTTTAATAACACAGTTGCATGGTTGTGGAAGCATTTGTGAACTATTTTAACCCCACAGAGCCTTCTCACTATGGGTACCCATCAGCTCCGCTGTCACCGTGACCCCAGTGTTTTGTTGTTGTTATTAAACCAAAATATGGTCACCCTAAATAAATGAGTTATGGCAGCTATAGCAACCAGTCTTCTTTGGATTTAATCAGGTACAACTACAATTACATTGCTAAACATGAACCATTAACATTTCTGCAAAGTCCTGTTTGTGGTATCTGGTGGCATGATTATGATTTTTCCATAATCGAGCAGCCGTGTGCGTGTGTGTATATACATACGCGCGCGCACACACACACACACGTGCTAGGAAGTGTCCTAGCACTAGTCACGACCTAGTTTAGCCTAGCAACAAGCTGTTTATGATAATTGTTGCGATTTTAACAAAGGGGAACCAACACAGGGAACCCGTAAATGTGAAAATGTTTATTTAGTTAGTTGTAGTTCATGGTTAACCAAAGCAGGGAGGTTGTGAATACAGCTGCTGTAACGTATCGTATACTTGATTTCATCCACATTTGTTTGATTAGTTAGTAATACTAGCTAGGCTAGTTGTACAGAAGATTGAGCATGTGACTTAGTATCTGCTCTCTCGTTGGATACTGCACATGAGCTTAAAACAAATGAAAAACAACTTGTATCACTGAAACTTTCTTGGAGGATCTATTACAGAGAGAGCTTCAATAATCAGTGAGTGTCTCTGGTCTGTGGAAGAGGAAGTGTGCTGCTGGTATTTTAAGTAACAGCGACACCTGGTGACTTAAAACCTTTACTGCTTGGCTTAATGAATACATTTTTGCATATTTGTTAAATGATTTGCTACGTCTGCATTGTTGAGACTTCTGCATTAGGAGAATCATTCCATATGTTCTTTCTTGGTATTTTCTTCTAGCCGTGTTGATCAAATCTTTTTGTGCGATTACACGTTTCTAGATGAGCGGAAGCATTAGATCATGTGACTGAGGGGTGTCCTGTTGGATTCATTGGTTAAACAATATAATATATAATAGTAATGAGTGTGTGTGTCCTCCTGGGGTTTGGCATTAGGGGAAGCGACAAACCAACATGAATACTACCAAGACAGGTTATTGCTATAAGAAGGTAAACGAATACTAGAGATGTGAATGGATGGGTTACAGGAATACGGTCAGGTTTCTTGCTATGCTCATGTTTATTACTTATTCCATGTTATATGGGCGTTTCACATGGATGAAAACCATGCCCCTTCACCTGCTGCTAACACTTAGCCTCGAGCATCGCGAGACCATCCTGATCCTGCAAGCTTCAGCCTAGGAATCATTTAGAATGTGTCCGAGTAGCTACTGAACTTACCAATCAGCGTCTTATTGAGAGCTATATGGGCGTGGGTTAGAGGGTCCGACAGTGAAAACGACCAGATGGTTCATCCAATCAACGGTATTTTATTTTTTAAGTAGGCTCCCCAGATGGACGTGTGACAACAAGTAATCTGGCATGTCAGGAAAGCTAACACTGGGCAAGAAAAGAACGTCAATTAAAAACCACTTGGGTAACAAATAAGTGGAGGGGGGGGGTGACTTTTCTCCCTCTATGCAGACCAGAGCGACCCAGCGTTCCATGCAAGTCAATGGGGCGGCCCATGGATTTCCCCACAATATTGCACTTTATTCCTCTCTGGGGGCGTTAATGGGTATGTTGAGTGTATAACGTTAGTTCCCAAGTACCTACTGAACAATCTGTGGCTACAATGGTATTTCTGCAGCCAACTGTTTTGGGGTTAATTGACGTTGTTTCAGGGAGGTTCAGTAGATGTCTGGGAGCTGCTTACGTGTATGAATGTGAGGCAATCCTGTAAAGTGCTTTCAGTGGCCGCGAGGTTAGAAAAGCACTATCCATTTACCATTTAAGAGACCGGATGCCTTCCATTTTTGCCACAATTGAAATGCATTAAAGGGCTTGTTATTCAAATATCGCTGTCTTCATATGCTCTGTGTTGCCAGGTAAAATGTTCCCCACCATCGGAGACGTGCACCTGGCTCCGTTCACAGACGAGCAGCTCTACATGGAGCAGTTCACCAAGGCCAACTTCTGGTGAGATGAATGGAGCGCGCCAGCTTGGGTCTGCGCTAAACGCCAGCTCTCTGGCGTTGGTGCACGGCTAACTTTGGCGCTGGAGCCGTGATAAAGCGGAGACGAAGGGGTTCTTTAGTATGTGTTTTTAAAGGTGGAGTCAGCGACGTGTTAGATGAGACTTTTTTAATTTTCACGTTTAGGCGAACATCTCCTCAGTCTGTCAGCTGGGAGGACATCTCCTCCTCAGTCTGTGAGCTATCTGTTCTATGTGCATGAATGTATGAACCGGTGTTTCTACAACACTATCCCAGCCTTGACAATACATGTCCTGTGTGTGGGGTGGTGGGGAGCTTCTGCTCTAAGGCACTAAAGGGAGAGGTGTTTGTATTGATGTTGCATTCAAATCAAGACTTTCTTCAGAATCCCGGACTCCACCTTTTAAGCTGAGATGCAGGGGTTGGTCAGCATGTTATGTCGAGAGCGATAGTGGGCGGAGCCAGGCTACCGCCCACCAGTAGAGCGATAGTGGGCGGAGCCAGGCTACCCTCTGATAGTGGGCGGAGCCAGGATAGTGACTCTCCAACCCTTCTCCAGGTACCAGCCCTCCTTCCACGGCGTTGACCTCTCCGCACTGCGGGGGGCAGCGGTGGACGAGTATTTCCGTCAGCCTATAGTGGTGAATGACGCACACACTCTCACATACACACACGTGCGCACAAACACTCCCATGCACGCACACACACGCGCACACAAACTGTGCAGTCACACGTCAGGAAAGCAATATTAGATTATACTGTGTGTGTGTGTGTGTGGATGGAGCTATAGGTGGAGAGACTGCAGTAGATTAAACTTGTAGGCGCACACACTAGGGTGCATACCTTACTGTATGTGTGTGTCCGTGCTGTCCTGCGCTAACGTAGATCAGGCCTGATCTTTACGTTGCTGCTTGAGAACATCCCAGTACCGATAGCTGCAACAATTCAACAACACACACGGATTGATGCAAATACAAGGACATGTCTAAATCTGTATATATGAATATTAGGGGTATAACGGTACACTAAAGTCACAGTTCAATACATTTTCGGTACATTGGCGTTTTTACACAACTACTTTATAAGCTTATAGTCTATATAACCTCACATTTTATTTTTATCACAGAACGTGCCAAATGGAAAAACAGTATATTTTAGGAGCAGAAATATACTAGGCTACACATTGTATTAGACCAGCCAAAAACGCAGACAAACCATACTTTTCTAATCCAACACTTAACTTTTTCACCACACCGCTGTTTTGAAAGCATGACAGGCGGGTTAAATACAGTTTAAAGGCTCCGTGTGAAACTGGCGCATCTGAATATTGGTTCCGCATTATGCTAGCTTGTTCAACACGCATGCACCGAACTGCAACATCTGTACCGAAACTTATCGTTCCACCCCTAATGTGTGTGTGTGTGTGAGGATCCTTCTTGTGCGCTGAACGTATTCCTTCCTGTTTTAGGACACCTTTGATATTCGTATTTTGATGGCAAAGTCTGTGAAATACACGGTCAACTTCCTGGAAGCCAAAGAAGAGGACCTCTACAGGTATGTGTGTGTGTGTGTGTGTGTGTGGTCACTGAATAGCATGCATCATCCCAAATATTACCTTGCATAAAGAGAATGTTGGAAGAGAAACCAGATAGAATGGAACGTCAACCTTCACAGCAAAATGCTGTTAGTGACACGCCCACTTAAGAGGCTTTGAAATGCATTGCAGTGCCTCCTCTTGTTTCAAGATCTTTGGCATAACGTCCAATGACGTCTCCTCCGCAGGATAGAGATCCCCTTCAAGTTCCACATGATGCATTCAGGCCTGGTCCATGGCCTGGCCTTCTGGTTTGACGTGGCGTTCATAGGATCAGCGTAAGTACGCTGCTTATACCCCCCCCCCCCCACACACACACCCCCGAATGCTATTTTATATACCCCTCCCCTCAGAAGTTAGTTTACACCCCCCACAGTCCTCATAGGGGCAGTCCTCATAGGGGCAGTATAGGGACAGTCCTCATAGGGGCAGTCCTCATAAAGACAGTCCTCATAGGGGCAGTAATCATAAGTCCTCGTAGGTGGCAGTCCTCGTAGGGACAGTCCTCATAGGTGGCAGTCCTCATAAATCCTCGTAGGGGCAGTATAGGGACAGTCCTCATAGGGACAGTCCTCATAGAGACAGTCAATGCGCAAATATTTGTTTGTTAAACATTAAACCGTTTTTAGAATGTAATGAAGGAATGATAAATCAAACAGTTTATTTAGGTCTTCATGTTGCCATGCCTACATGCCATAGCTCTTACTGCTTGTGTCTACATAGGCCTACTGTAGCTTAGCAGTCGTTCTCATGTCTACATAAGCTTACTAAGTTATGTAAAACGTTTTGTTAAATGCACAAGACCTGTACCTACAGTATATTTACCTGGTTTAGTGTAATCCATTTAATCCATGCTAGAGTATGTGCGGTGTTCAAGCAGTGTTAATATTCGCTTGTTTTGGAATGGGTGTCAGTGGGAATATAGGCTTTCTGCCCCCAGACGTAGTACGTTGGCCACCATACCCAGAAGAGAAGCAAGCCTTCCGCTCGATCAAGGGGGCTTGGTGTTAGGGCTGCTCGATCATGGGAAAAACAATCATTAATATTTTGGTCAATATTGATATCACAATTATTTAAGAGGATTACTCATTGACTTTGGAAAGATGCTGCATTTATAGTGGGGGAAACCCACACAGACACGGGAGAACATGCACACTCCACACAGAGAGGCTGGGACGACCGGGGTTCGAACCCGGGACCTTCCCGGTACATTCCCTCTGTGGCGAGCTCTAACCTTGATGTGGTGGGGTTTTTTTGTATGCAGCATGACAGTGTGGTTGTCCACGGCGCCCACAGAGCCCCTCACCCACTGGTACCAGGTTCGCTGCTTGCTGCAGTCTCCCCTGTTCACAAAGGCCGGAGACACGCTGTCTGGCACTGCCGTCCTGGTGGCCAACAAGAGGTATGACACCCTGTGTGTGTGTGGTTATAGCAATGAGTTCCTATAGTAACATGCTCCAGTGCTGTCAGCACTCGAGAGTCTTGTCCAATCACATTATTGCAAACTCTTATTCCAATTACACTTACTATTGTATTTGCTAAATGTTGTGTGTTTATAGGCTACTACACTATTGCCTTGATTATTACATTTTGTATGTGTAGATAGTTGAATGAGTGCAATTGAGTGTCCTGAAAAGTGTACGGCATCATGAAATGTGTATGTGAAAAGGCATAGAATATGTTTAGGTTATGTTTAGGACAACCATTAGGTTATTAGTTATTGCTGTAATTCTTTTTAAATTGAGCTTGAATAAAAAGGCCTTTCCAAAGTTAACGCAGCGGAACCATGTTTGTATTGCCCGGCCGACAGACAGAGCTACGACATCAGCATCATCGCACAGGTGGACCAGACGGGCTCAAAGTCCAGTAACCTGCTGGACTTGAAGAACCCCTTTTTCAGGTGAGCTTTTTTTATTTTGGCTCATTATACTGACAGAGTGAACCCATCAGCATCCAAATGGACTCTACGGTATGAAACCTCTGGGGGGAACGTCTGAACGGGGGCTGAATATGGGCGGGGCGGTGAACAGTTTGATGCTTACCAGTAGCAATCCAAAACGGTGGCTCAAGAAGCAGGAAGATGCTCAATGTCAACACACAAGCTCTTTGTAGCGTGGTCTTTAAAGGGTGCGTCGAGCAGATTAAACTGTACTTATCATAAATTTATAGCGATCGCTTCCTTCTGTCCGTCCACTGAAGGGAATGTTTGAAGGTGTTTATTTGAATACATTGCATATGAAACAGACAGAATAGAACATTTACAAACTATAATCTCAATTTTTAAGATACTAAGACACATAATCATAGACCCATCATTAGGCCTGTTGCGATAATTACTATATCGCCTTATCGTGCGATATATGGAAATACCTGAATTTTTGCGATAATATTGTATTTACTTGCGTGTTGCTGACATAAGACATAAGTTAAAGTGCTGCGCTGCTCCTGCGCTCGTCTCTCTCTCGCTCGCACAGAGCAGACAACGACAGCTGATATGTTACTCAAGGCAAATGGGTATTGTTAAGGTAAAGGTGTTTTTCTCAATAACTGCATAATTCCAGCCAACTACATTTAGAAGATTAAATGCAAAAATACGATGTACGTTTAATTTGTTTCAAGGTTTGCAGCCTACCTACTTTGCCAAGCAATGAAACTGGTGTAACCAATTACATGAATGATTCATGTCACATGACAATAGCGGAACAGAGGTGTGTTTAGAATTGGTGAAAATATTTCCATTTGTTCGCAGCAAACAGTTTGAGGAGGTAGTTCTCAGCGAACATACATTGACGCTGGACAAAAGGCGACAGTTTCAATCTAATATGTTTGGAATATTTACACACAAAGTTCATCAAGCCCTGTGCATGTGCGCCGTAGTACAACATTAAAACAAAATTAGTTTTTGTTTGTTTTCCTGTACTGTTACACTTGTAGGCATGTTCTGTTCAATATTTAGCATTTACATTAACAATATTGTGCTCGCTAATACTCCGGCCTGTGCTCATTGCTCCAATAATCATCCATAATGGCAATATTGACATTGTTAGAATATATGTACATCAGCACCATGAGGATATTGTGACCATGTGAGCACCTTTTATAAAAAAACAAAATGTAGTTCTGTTGGAGAGCAAGGCTCCTCCCCTTATAAACACACGCGTTATACCGTTACAACAGTTAC
>JAOEGT010087150.1:0-14390 GCA_025447795.1 Speoplatyrhinus poulsoni | reverse complement strand
GTACTGAACATGCAATGCTGTAAATAAAATAAATAAATACGTCAAAGGCGAGTCTTGGGGGGGGGGGGGGATAAAAACTGTGGAGATGAGAGGAAAATGGCATCGCCTCTCTGGGCGTGATTGCCATCGTAGGTGAGCAAGCATCTCTTGCAAACTACGCCGCAGATCTGTGTATGTGTGTGTGTGTGCACGTGCGTGCATGCGTGCGTGCTGTAGGTGGTAAGTGGTAACAGCAGGGTGCCTGGGAGCCATTTCGGGAATCTGCCTTGATCTTGGCGTGACAGCTCTATCTGGGAGTTTGTTATACCGTGTGTGTGTGTGTACAACTGACCCTAGTATTGGGTGCAGCACCAAGCAGTGTGGCTTGTCCAGGCCCTGGATCACAGCATTCTTGAAAGAGCCGTCCAGCCTGGCCACATTAATCTGCTTCTTATTGGCGTCATAGCTGGTCCAGAAAAGATTCCTGGACACCCAGTCCACTGCCAGACCATGGGTGTTGGGCAGGTCTGCAAATGGACAAAACACACACACACACACGGTACTGTAGATACTGCCTCATTCATGCTGCATTCAAGCCTACACTGCCTCCCCCTCGAAAATCCTGATTTCAAAAGCCATACTTAAAAGGTATAGCTAGCGATTGTGAGCTAATTCACCAAATATATCTCCTTATGGTCTGTTAGCTTACTGTTCTCTGTGTATGTTGAAGAAATAATCCAGTACTTCTACACAGCCCTGGCTCCGTTAATGGGAACATAAACAAAGTGGTGTAGGCTGCACACAACAACAATATTCTAGCCTTCGCAATGTGTTTTCAATTTGTGGGGCGGAGCTTCTGAGGGAGCGCCCTATGGCACTGAAGGGAGAGGTGTTTTTGTTTAGATTTTAATTCAAAGTTAGCAAGCATTCTTGAGAATGACCAAACCTGTAAGGTAACAGTTCATATTTCATAATAGTCAATATTAAGATAATTTGGAGTGTCTGGAAGTAGTGTCCACTAAATGGCTAATCTCTGCGATTAATTTAGGTTATGTTGTGCCTCAAAGGCTCATATCCATTTCAACCAATCACAACCATCCACTTCTCTAATTGCCCATTGTGACTAATCACGTCATCTGTCCTGTCTGTGTGGCTAAGCAGGGCCTCCCACAGAGCCTGAACCTATCCGTGCATACCAGCTGACACCACCATCTCCACGCCGGTGCCGTTGATGAAAGCCCTCTTGATGGTCTGCGTGCGCACGTCGGACCAGTAGATGCGGTGCTCCACGGCGTCGTAGTCCACCACGGTCACGTTGTCGATGTCCGGCACGGTGAAGGAGATGATGTAGTTGTAGTACGGGTTGTCGATGTCCACGCCACGGATCTCGATCTGCCGGGCGTACAGCAGGAACTGGCGGGACTCTGCAGGCCGAGGGGACAAGCATCACTGTGAGCGAAAAGAAGAGATAGGCCCCCTAATGCGCCACCTGCATTAGGGGGCGCTATAAAAGCTGGCCCCCGGTCAGATCTGGCACTGGACCACTGGAGTTTAAAATTAGGATGTGCAGCTAAATCTCACACATTTACATGGCCTCCGTCAGTGGTCCCATGTAAACGAATGTGTACCCTTCCAAAACAAACAGAGGCATAATAGCAGGGCCGCGCACGGCTTGGTTGCAGCATGGCAAACACTTAATCCAATTGTATTTCTAACTCCCAACGATTGTATTTGGGCGGCTAACGTGATGGCACAGCTATGACTATCTGAGTGAATTCAATCAGCGGTGGGGCATTACATTGCTACTGGTCTCAATAACGCCATCATCATTTGTTTGAAAGCAGCGGAAGACAGACAGGGAGGGGGAAGGGGAAGACAGAAGACAGACAGAGGAAGGGGGGGGGGATCATTTTAGAGTGAAGGCGAGTAATGACACATTTAGCCTGTATCAGCCGGGCCAGGCTAGGTGGTGAATGCGGGCTGTTGCCTGCATCAGACAGAATGGAGCAGTCCGTTCCATTACCCCTGGAGATAATAGAGAGTGCTGTCCTGAATACTAAGCTCTCCGTCTGAATAAACAGGCTCACTTTCACACACAGACACTGATGCAGACCTGGACTGCCACCGCAATATAGCCTTAACGTGAGAAAACCCTCTCTCTCTGTGTGTGTGTGTCTACAGTATCTGTGTCTGTCTGGGTGTGTGTGTGTATGTGTGTCTGTCTATCTGTCCCTGCGAGTGGGTCTCTCTGTCTCTATGCGTTTGTTTACCTGCCTGTCTCTGGGTCTGTCTGACAATGTGTGTGTCTATGTGTGTGTGTGTGTCTGTCTATCTGTGTGTCTGCGTGTGTGTTTGTTTGTCTGTGTGTGTCTGTGTGTGTCTGTCTGTGTGTGTGTGTCTGTGTATGTGTGTCTGTGTGTGTGTTTATGTGTGTGTCTGTGTGTGTGTCTGCGTGTGTGTTTGTTTGTCTGTGTGTGTGTGTCTGTGTGTGTGTGTCTGTGTGTGTGTGTGTGTGTGTGTGTCTGCGTGTGTGTGTCTGCGTGTGTGTCTGCGTGTGTGTGTATGTGTGTGTGTGTGTCTCTCTCATAAACAATTGTTCACCTGCAATTGCACCAAGACAAGACCAGGACCACCTAACCCTCATGCAGTGCAAACAAGTATCAACACACACACTGTACAGTACCATAGCAGGTGTGTCTGTCCCGGGCCAGCTTCATGAGGTGAGGGCAGGCACATGAGAAGGTCTGGTTGTAGTTGATGAGACACAGGTGAGAGCACGGCCCCATGCCGTTGTTAGCGGCACACGGGTTGGGCGCTACAGGGGTGGGTGGGAGATATTCACACAAGAGTTAACTCTCAGAGGTACATTAACAATGCACATTACAGCGTGTGTGCGCATGTGTGTGTGCGTGTGTGTCTCACCCTGCGGCTGTCTGGAGGGATGGTAAACCTGCAGGTCAAACGGTTGCGTGTTGGTCCTCTGGACCACAGTGACATTGTTGCCGGTCCACTTGTTGGCCTTGGCCAGTGTGTTGGTCCTCCAGTCCGTCCAGTAAACCTCTCCCCCGTACATGGTTACAGCAAAGGGGTGCGACAGGTATTCGTGTCCCCTCAGAACTTCTATCAGCCCGGAACCGTCATATTTGGCAGAGTATATGGCGTCAGACCTGAATAATAAAAACGTAATAAACCCCCCTAATTAATTAGAGCACTGATGTCAATGTCTCATATCCATGTAAAGTAAGGTAAGGTATACTTTATTGTCCCATAGGGAAATTTGTCGTGGGCTTTAGGCCTTTGCATCACATACACATCACTCATACACAATACAAACTGTGTCTATGCGTGCATGAGTGTGTGTGTGCGTCTGCCTGACCTGGCATCAATCCAGAGTATGCGGCGCTCTAGATAATCCACCGTGAGTCCATTGGGCCAGCCTCCATTGCCAGTCTCTTTGTGGATGGTCTTCCTGCCCTCTCCACTCATAGACGCCGCTTCGATCCTCGGCAAGCTAGCGTCCCAGTCCGTCCAGAAGAGGATTCTGCGGAGCAACGTGGAGGTCAGCTGCCTAACACGCACTAATGCTACAACCCACAGAGCACTGAGTACCTGACAATGTGTCAATGGTAAAAGAGATCACACACATTCTGTTGAGATAATGTGCTAACTATGTTAGCACATTATGCTACAACATGCATTATCTAATATACACCATAATAATTGCTAAATCATATGTACCAACATATTCTGAGGACTTAACAAGGACAGTAGGTTGTATGTACTAACTGTATAAACACAAATACATTTAAACACAACATGTACAATAACCATTATAATTATTAGACGTATAATAAAAAGGAGCAAACGCAGGATAGACATCGTGCCATGGGTGCAGGTAGGGCAACTCCAGGGCTCTAATAACAGATTCCGGGTGGGAGTCAAGCACCCAGACCACTTGACTATCCCACCCCGTCCTGCAACATAAATAAACAGTACGGTGCGCTGCCACATACCCGTCCCTTGGGTCCAGAGCGATAGCGCGGGGGTGCTCTACCTCCCCGGCTAACAGGGTGGTCCTCATGGTTCCGTCTAACTTGGCCACCTCTATCTGGTCCAGGTTGCTCTCCACCCAGTAGATGTTCCCCGCTATCCAGTCCACCGCTAGGCCCTCGGGGGTAGCAAGTCCATACTGGATTACCACGTCAAAACTGGTCAGGGCTGGGGAAAGACAAGGACGCATCTCTGGTTAGGTTAAATGTGTTTATGGCAACACAGCTAGCTTACAGTAAGTCTCAGAAAGGACCCTCCACCTGCATTGTTAAAGTCTCAACACAGATTTATGTGGATATGGTTACATTTTACACCAATATTTACAGTAATATTTAAAAGTAAAAAAAAAAAAAAAAAAACTGCCTGTAACAAAGTGCTTATTTGGCAATATAATAACACCCAAAATGAGACAAGAAAGATTCACCACGTATATTCTAGATTGAGCCTGAAAAGTACGGGAGGGAGAATAATCAACCTTACATAACAGGAAACCTTTCATTTTAAGCCTCTTTGTAGCCCATTACTTTACCCATTGAGTCGCTAATAGGAGCGAAATGTCTAATCATCTGAGACTAGTCATTATCCTGTCTGGAGCACTGAAAACACACACGCGCGCGCACATGCATGCACAAACACACACACACACACCCAACAAAACAGAAATACATGCACACAGTGTACTATACACAAAGAGATCACAAAAATACATGCATGACCATAGCTCCTCATGCAACATTGAAAGGCTGTTATCAGTGTTATGTGTTATGATTAGGGCTGTCGCAGTGAAGAAGATGTACATACGGTGATTTAGGTTCGCCCAATTATCACAATTTTTTTGTTTTTGTTTTGAATAGTCAAGTTCGGGGCGCAGAGCTTCCGAAATAGTGTGATTCTGGTGCATTTAGTGATCTCAGTCCGTGGTGAGACCATTGTACAACAGTATAGGCTTCTTTACAAGTTTACGGTACTGGTACTGGTACTGGTGTTCTGACTACGTAGGCCATCACGTGTAACTCTGTCCGGCAGATGTTTGGCCGAAATATCAGCTGGAAAATATGACTAATTAATTAAAAGCATATTAAATAGATCAAAAGCCTATGGCGTGCCAAGCGTAGCCTGCACGTCTCGATTTAGGTAGCATGTAGACAGAAAGAAGTTAACAACCCAAAAGGTTAGGGGACAACATATTCCATTTACTTTCCCCACACGAAATACAGACAGCCCCAAAAGAATCACTCTAGTGTGTGCGCTGCATGGTGAGCTTTACAGCACTTTACTAAACTGTAGTAAAGTGCTGTAAAGAGCAACGTCGGAGTGTCATAAATACATACACTCCCAAAGGCTACAACCGACTAATACTGGGCTGGGGGAATATGTGCTTCGATAGCGCACACTCCCTAGATCAGATGCCATATTCGATGGGCTAGCCTTGTGAAAAAAATCGGCGGTTGCTTGCCACGGCCTGCAGTCGGGTTAGCAACACCGCGGTATGGCAATATTGCGATTATCGCGACAGCACTAGTTATGATTGATTTAGCCACTGTAGTAGAAGCTAGACTACATGCGTTATTGTTTACCAGCCTCTTCAATCTGTGCTGTAACACAACACAAATTGGATTTTGTGTGCGACAGCAACACAACAAATCTAATATTCTCAGAATTCAGCCCATAAATATGAGATATGATGTTATCCATTACTCATAATAATTATGAATATAACACCACTGTAGTAAGGATTTAATGTCTTGCTTGACAGTAAAGGGCCAGAAGACTAATGTCACCCTTTTCAGTGGCCCACTAATTTCTTCGATTTCTTTGTGTGTGATTTATAATCGTGTGAGAACCGCCAACAGCAAACCAACTTCAAACGGCTGCATTCCGACTGCTCACCTCCATTGTCAGACAGCTTCCCGCGGTAGATCTTGTCTTCCACCACATCCGTCCAATAGAGGGTGCTCTGACTGAAGTGGAAGTCCAGGGCAATGGTGTTCCTCAGGCCGGGCACCAGAACACTGAACTCCCCCTTGTTCAGGTCAATACGACGGATCTCGTGGCGGTTTGAGAAAATAATGAAGGGCTTGAAAAGATCTGTAGAAAGCAGGGGGGAACGGCCGAGAGAAACGACAACGTGCGTTTGATTCAAACATTTGATTATTGCTCAACAGCAGCTTCACAAAGTAATCACGTTCAAGTGCAGCGTGTGGAGCTGGCTAGAGTCAGCTTTAAACCCCAGTAATTACAACACACTGCAAATAAGAGGGGAGTTATCTCTGGGCCCAGCAGGCAGTCAGACATGCACAGCGATCAATTACTGGGGACGCATAGCTACAGTACTGTAGTTTAAGGCCTGGCATTAAGAGGCCGGTTGTTAGCATCAGAGAACAACGTTCTGTAGACGTTATTCTGACGAGGACAGTGAGATTACCGTAATATGAGAGAATATAGTGTTTTGTTTTTTTCCTCAGTCTACCACATGCAACAAAAGCATATCTCATTCAGTTTGTGGTATTTCTCATATCTTCTTCATACAATACAGCTAGAAACCCCTTAATGCAGTCTTTTTCTGTTCCTGTCTCTTTTCTCTCCTATTTATCTTACTGTTCTCTCATCATCTATTTAGCTTGTTCCCCTGCCCTCGTCTCAACACAGTTCTCTAATGCACGCTCTATTGTCCAGATAAACAGCACTGTCTGGCTCACTGCAGTGGCTTCGACCGCACAGTTTCCTGCCTCGGCTGTCTATCCTCTGCCTGATCCCAAACCACAACACCTCCAGGCTCTGGAGCTTTCCATCTCTGCAATCCGCACCTCTCACACATCCGCGAACCCAGGCACCTCCCTCTCTCTCTCTCTCTCTCTCTCTCTCTCTCTGAGAAAGGCTTTTGTGTGTTTTTTATTCCACACAGTTGTCTTTGTCCAGCTACCACGTCACTCAAGCCCGTGGCTGGGTTGACCAACCACCGCAGTGTGAGTCAATGCCGCTTGACGCTGACGTCATTTTCCCGGGAATGAGCCACCTAGACACCGTGTTATAAAAACACGCAGGCAACTGGAAATCTTTTGTAAATGTAGAGAAGGCTTAAAATAGCTTATATTACTTATAATCAGCATGAAATTTAAGTATGAAAGGGGACATGCAAGTTATATGCATACAGTTGACATTATGCCTTATATTTGCGTTAGCCTTCGCTAGTGCCTTTGCCATGATCTCACCGGTGCTCTTGCAGTTCTCCATATCGGGCTCCAGCTCCCAGCCCTCGTAGCAAGAGCATTTGACATTGAACTTGTCTTGCTCGCAGCGTTGGCTGCACTTGAGGTGTTTGGCACAGAAGCTCTGGATCTGACAGGTTTTGTTGCCGGCGCCCAGCTCCATGCCCAGTGGGCAAGAACAGATAACGCCTTCACCAGGTGCCACCGTGCAGTTATGGCTGCAGTCGCCATTGTTCATGGAGCACAGGTCTGAAAACAGGGGACGGAACATGTTTGCGGGTGGGCTGACCGAATTAAACAACCAACCAAACCAAAAGAGTGTCTGTTCTGAAATGCAGCGTGGGTAATGTAGTGTTAGTTAACGTACCGCAGAGCTTCTCGTCAGAGCCGTCGGGGCAGTCGTCCGTGCCGTCGCAGAGCCTGTCGGCGGGCAGGCAGATAGTGGAGTCGTTGGCGCACGCGTGATGCGAGAGCTTGCACAGCAGCGTCTCGCAGTTGTCCTCGTCCGAGTTGTCTTCACAGTCACTGTCCCCGTCGCACACCCACGCTTTGCTGATGCAGCGCGCTGGGCATGGGGTTGGATAAGGAAAGCGTAATTCACATACATGCTTTCAGAATGGAGTCGCTTCATATAACAGTATGGGCAACATTGTGGTAGAGGTATCCATTGCCCTCCCATGCCAGATGGCTGTTACACACACACAACCATATACAGATCTACGCACACATCCATCTGGGGACCGTCCATTGAAACTGTTTGAAAAGGGCAGACACTTTAAAAAAAAAGTTTGGCAGGTGACTGAGCCAGTTGTTGAATCAACTCTAGCCGAAGAAGAGTGAAAACATATGATGCTTTTGCTGCCTCTACGTTAACCTCTTGAGAACCAACATTGTTTTCGAGTCGTTTTTGCTGTCGGCATGCCTAAACCACACCCGTAGCTATCAGTCTGACGCCAAATGGTCAGATCAATCGGTACTGTCGCGATGATGTCAAGCTCTTTAGGCTGATTCTCACGCTGAAGTTAAACTGAAGCTCGGCTAGGCTTCCTCGGCTAGCCTCTAGTTTGACCTAGCTGCGAGTATCAGTCTGGAAAGGCTTCAACTCGCTTGGGTCCGAACCGCCAGCGGTTCGGACCAATCAGCGCGGTGCTCGCAGCTACTGGCCTGGTGTGACGTTAGCCCATGATGGACTGTGACCGACAGATCATCCAATCACATTCCTTTAAAGTTCCTGCCCTTCTCCAAACAGATTCCCAGATGGTTGTGTGCACATGTAGAAGAGAGATTGAAGTTTGACATTTTCAACGGTCACAAGGTTCATGGGGATGCAAAACAGTTCCAGAAAGTGTTTGGTGGGCAATTTGAACCGATAAATATAGATGCATAGCTGCAATTGTTGATATTTAGTAGTCAATAAATGCATTGATTTACAATATATATTATAGGGTACTTTTAGTATTTGCGGGTAACTTCCAGAAACTGTTTTAAAGTTACACGATCAAAATGTAAAAGATGTAAAATAATGATTTCATGACCGGAGTTGACGCGACCCTCTCTTCTGCCTTACCAGAATCCCTGCAGCCAAACTTGACAGTGGGGTCACACATGTGCGTCACCCCCTCACAGTTCTTCTCATCACTCAGGTCCATGCAGTCTGTGTCCCCGTCACAGCGCCAGCGCAGGGGGATGCACAGGCCGTCCATCCGACACTGGAACTCATCAGTATGGCAGCCTCCGGGAGGCCGCGTGGCTGGGAGGGGCAGGGGGGAGAGAGAGAGAGAGACACACACACACACACACACACACACACACACAGAGCGTTTCGATGACCTTGTCTCGCCTGCACGGGGCCACACACAGCCTTGAGCACATACACACACTGCATCAACAGATTATGCAACCCATTCCTAATTAGGAGCTACTGTAGCTAGCTGTAAGAGCAGTGGACAGCAACAAATACTGGATGTACTCATTGCACTTCCTAATGAGCGCCCTGTGTCCCTCCTACGTGGAACAAAAATCTCTCTCAACACTTAATAAATGAAAATCAATGGATTAGAAATGTATCTAGGCCAACAGTTAGCGGTGAATTGTTACAGAGGGGCACAACAGCGCAGTGTGTGATTCGATTATAGAGGTACATCACTGGCATCAACATTTAATGAAAGGCTTGAGCTCCAAATGTCAACGGCTGACATGGCTGCTTGAGTAAATGAGCATGGTCCAGCAGACCATTCCATTCCTACTGGAATAATAACTTTCTATCTCAGTTACAGAATGCTTTTGATATTGTTCAACCACAGTTACATCAGCTTAAACTAGTTTTATACTGATAAAACAAAATGCACGTTATTTCCTAAAAAGTCAATTAGCTTTCCAGAACAATTCAGTCTGTACCTGTATACAAATACCTGGGGATATTAATCAAGGACAATCCTTTAAGGTACATATTCAATATCTGGTCAAAAAGCTGAAGTAAAATTTGGGCTGTTATTTCAGACATAAGTCTTGTTTTTCTTTTGGAGCCAGAAAGAAACTTGCAAATTGTACGCCTGACTCAGATTAGGGGAATGTAATTGACATGCATGCTTCCTGTCAATCCTTGCATTCTTTAGACACGGTCTACCATGGTGCATTCATGGCTCATTACAAATTGTAGGGTGCTCACTCATCATTGTGTTCTGTACAATAGAGTGGGCTGGCCCTCATTAGCGGCGCGTAGACTTGTTCATTGGCATTTTGTAATTTAGAAGACCATTCTTTCCTTGACACCTTCCTATTTTGGTGATCTTATCAGCAAAAAATGTTCTACAAAATATTGGCTAAGATCACAAAATGTCTATTAATTAGAAGTTCCAGCTGTACGTACAGAAATGGGAAAAAAGGCTTTTAGAGTAGCTGCTCCTACAGCATGGAATGGTCTTTAAACTGACCTTCAAATGAAGAACCTTGGACCACTGTGTGTGTTTGATGCAAAGCTGAAATTATTACGGGAAACCATATCCGCTTATAGATGTTTTAAATGTTGTAATAAATGTAAAATGTTTTTTTTTAAGTGTATTTTGTGGTTATTCGGTGACACAGTTGTTGAATTTCGATTATCTTTGTTGTTGATGGCCATCTTGACCAGGGCACTCCTGTAAAATAGATTTTTAACCTAAGTGAATACATTTTCCTGGTAAAATAAAGTTTTAATAAATAAAAAAAATAAAAACCTATAATTGTATGCCAACGTGTCACCTATTTACTATAAAGTTTAACTCAAATATTTAAAAGCATCTTTCTTGTCTAAAAGGAAACTATAGAAAGTACTTTAGGGTGAATTCTAGCCTGCCCTACTTGCATCTTCAGTAAAATCGCAGAATCCATTGCTCCCAGTGCTGTGTGGTTGGAGAAAAACCTGGTAAAGAAGACCTATTAGATCACATTGTTTGGGGGTGGTTGGCACACATTCCTGCACTCATCCCACATCGTACTGTAGGTGGGAGATACAGATGGGTCCCCAAAATATACCCCCCTCCAACATTATCAATCTAATTTAACTGCATGTTGCTCTTTCATTCTTGTTTTCATAGTGGTTTTATATTCTGGCCGCAAATTACTGTAATTTAGATTTTTTGTAAATATAGTTTACCAAGCTTCAAATTATGTAAAACTGTCACTGTTGATTGATTTAACATTTTGTACAGGTCTCCAGGTTAAAGTACTACTACATAATGAGCATAACAATGTAACTTCTCACAACCGCATCTAAGATATTCACTCAATGTCTACAAATTAATAAATCTCTCTGCAAGCCTTTGTTCCTTTTAGACAATTAGCTAGGACTTGAATGTCAATGTCTCTTGCATAATTGGCCCTGTAAAACGCTGACATTTCGCTTGTTGTCCTCAGACAAACCGAGAATATTGACACGAAGAAAGGAGCACCATTTCACTGATATGATGTCTACGTTGTTTAAAGGGCCACTTTAGACGGTTTTAGCAGGTGTAATTAAATGACACAATGGCTCACCACTCACCCTGATTGGTGCAATTAGCATGGGTCTCGTCGCTATAGTCCCCACAGTCATTGTCTCCGTCGCAGGTCCAGTAGTCAGGGATGCAGCGGCCGCTGTTACACTTGAACTGAGCACTGGAGCACGAGTGGCTACAGCCTGCTTCATCACTGTTGTCCCCACAATCATTATCTACAACGCAAGTGCAGTCAAACACACATTCTCTCACTAATTACCAAGACAAGCAGATGAATCGCACATCACAGTGGTGCAGTAATTGCTCTGGTTATCATTAACAAAAAAATAACAACATCTTCAAATCCAATTAAATATGCCAAAAGGCATTAAAAGGATGACAGAAATGAAAATGAATGAGAATAATAATGACAGAAACTGCATAGATCAGCCCATGCACCATGAGGGAATGTACCCAGAGCTGATACATTGAGCTTTGCAGCAGAGCATCGCATACAGTATAGTTCTATGCCCTACAAACATAACAGCTACAGCGCAGTAGCTGAATTAACACTGTAGTGTTTATACAGTAGGACATGTGGTATAAATCAAACTTGGCTGGGCTCTTTAACAATGTCTTAAATATTATAAAAACCTGTGTGTACTGCGAGCAAGTTCATTATTTAGTGAGTGGTGTATAGCATATTTCAAGCATCCACAAGTACTCAAGCAAAATGCCCAATTATTCTTTCACATGGCTTATATGTGGTTGAACTGCCTAAGCTACTGTATTATGGATGCTGAAACCAATTTGCATGTGGAGTTTTGAGCCTGTGAAGCAGGAGAAATGAGTAGCAGGCAATAGCAATGGCCGCCGCTCGCTTGCAGTCATTTTCCATTAGCAGAGAAGCAGCCCCTCTCTTTCTGAGCCCCGCTTGGCAACGTTAGCAGCTAGGCTTAGCGTCATGGCTACTGGTGCATGTTGATCTATGCACTAACCGGTCGGGTTTGGACATTTCAACTCATCAGAGCCGTCCCCACAATCCTTTTCTGAAAGACAGAACCAAGGGGAGACAGCAGAGTGGGCGAAGAGCACAACATGGAACAGCAAAACAACAACAACAACAACAACAACAAAAACAGGCAGGACGCACGAAGGCAACATCACACGCCACCACAAACACTATGTGAAAATGAGAACAGAGAGATGATATGACGCCGTCTGTAGACAAACTTGCACAAACATGCCGGGCACGGCAGGACAGACACCTTCTACTGTACATAACGCACACAGAGAAGATACAACCAGAATAGCAAGGCACTAACCATTGTCACAGCGCCAGTTGATGTTGATGCAACGGCCATTATTGCAGGTGAACTGGGTGAGTGGGAAACAGGTGGGGTAGGCTGGGCACACACAGGAATATAATGCTGAAAGTTTACTTTTGTTCTCTGCAGTTTCTTTACCTTAAGTCCTCAAACTAATGTTGCTGGGTTTGTTGAGTCTTATCAGCCTCAAAACGTTCAAGTGTTTCTTTAAAAAAAAAAGTATAGGGTGTGAAGCTAAATGCCATATCTACTGGTAGCATGAGCTATCGCGTTGCTCTCGTTTTGTGTTTAAGATATACTGTAGAACCTCCACAGCAACAAGCTGAAATATCATGCGAGCCAGTAGATAGAGACCAGGTTTATAGACACACTTTAGGCATGTTTTTGCTACGCAATGGCAGTGAATGGAAGATGTGTGAGTTACTACTAGTACACCTACTCAAAACGTGGGGATAATTCACGGTGTGGACTTGCTACAGAGTTGAGGCTTTAACCAGGGTCCAGTAACTTAGTAACTTAGCAGTGCTAAGACATAATACAGTAGACACCTCCTACAAAGCCCAACGCACACCAGTGGCGTACGACGCGCGTCAAGACAGACGCCCTATTGTTTTCTATGTACAACCCGCACACCGGCGGCGTCTAGACTCGACGCGCCGCCAAGCTAGAGAATTCACTACTGTTCTGTTCCCCCGCGTCGACGCGGCTGAAAACACAAGAGAATATGCAGTTTGGTATGTCCCGGCTAGCAGCCGTCGTTGACCTGCTGCTATCAAAACAATCTTAACAGCTCGGGTCATTAAATTAGCAAGGTAGTAAAAAATAGGCATTTGGTCTAATGACGCTTCCTATTGGTGCTTGGGGTGTCACTTAACATGCGTTATGTGACGCGCTGCGAACGCCTCCGGTATGCATTGGGCTTAAGAGTAACCACCGTGAGTCATACTATAACAATAACACATAAGGACAATGTAAAACATGGTAGGCAAACCAACCACAGGAAGGAGGTTCATCAGAGCGGTCTCCACAGTCGTCATCAAGGTCACATGTCCACGAGATGGGGATGCATCGCCCACTAGCGCACGAGTACTGGTTGGGCGGGCAGGTGCGTGCTGAAAGGTAATGACAGGGTAATGGTTAAGAACCACTCTGCTGTTGACACAGTCAGTAGCTGCGTCTACATGGACCCTATTATTCCGACTGGAATCGGGTTAAAAGCCAAATGTATTGTATAAACACCAATCCGAAGCAGAGAGGTAAGTATAACCCGTTCCATGACCCGATTGAAAAGAATAATAACAGTAAACTATTCTGCACAGCCACTGTACAATGGATGTATTATGAGAACGGAACAAAGTCTGGACAAATCAACTGCAATGTGAGCAAATAAGTGAATAGGAGTCATCTGGAGCCGTACATTTCCAGTCACACAAATAGCCTCACTCTCCGACGTGCCTAAAACTAGAAACTAGTTGGTTTTACCATTTGCTAATGGGACACGTCACATTATGAGCTAGATAACATCCATTTCAATAATGCGACGATGCATGTAAACACCAGACCTGATTAGGTGACATCCCATGTAAACAGGTAACTTGAAATTATCAATCTGAAAGATTCAGAAAGACAAAACAGTGTCCATGTAAACCCAGCTACCGAGGGTCTCTGGATGTGCTGCCTTTCAAATGGAAAGGGCACACCTGTGCAATAATAGCTGTGTGCGCATCTGCTTCCTTTATGGATGTGCATCTGTGTGGCTTTGGCCTGCATACCGGAACAGGTGGTGTTGGATTCGTCCTCGTCATTGCCACAGTCGTTGTCTCCGTCGCAGAGCCAGCGCAGAGGGATGCAGCGGTTGTTCTGGCACTTGA
>JAOEGT010087139.1:0-14390 GCA_025447795.1 Speoplatyrhinus poulsoni | reverse complement strand
TCCTTAGCAACCAAAACCCCCCCCCCCCTCCCCCCAAATAGAGAAGTCCATGGCGTCATGACCCCCCCCCCCCCCCCCAGCTAAACGCATGGACATACCCAAGCATCATCGCAAGTAAAGGAAAAGCGTGTGTGCAGTTTTAGTAAGGTAATTTAAAAGAAAAAAGCCAATAATTCTGTTTATCATAAGATAGGTAATCAACACACAAAAAAATAAATGTCTTCTAATTTCTAAAGTTCAGATTCTTTTAATTGTTCATGAAATGATTTATCTTGTCGTCATCTGGAGCCCCAGTTTGAGGAGCCACTGTGCTGCATTGATGTTTCCATGGAGACACCGTACTATATGATGTTTCCATGGAGACACCGTACTGCAGGTTGTTTCCACGGCAGCGGGGAAGACCTCGGCTCTGCGGCGGGCGGTTCTGTGTTCTTTCTCCTCCATTGGCTGTTTAGTGAAGCCCCAGCTCCTCCCCCCTGCCTTGCTCTGGGGCACTACTGCACCAGCACCGAACCCCCCCCCGCCGCATGTCTGAACTCACACACGCACGTTCTCGCCATCGAGCAGGGGATGTGCCTTGCTTAATGGCGCTGGAGGAGGAGAGAAGGAGCTGGTTGTCTTGTGGACACCCTCTTGTCTCTGTGTGTGTGTGTGTGTGTGTGTCTGCCGCTCCATCACAGCAGCAGCTGTCCTGAACCAGCCTGGGTTCGAGGCGAGCGCCCGGCTCCATGGCAACGGGGAAGTCGAACATATATCGCGAGAGGTTTTAACAAATGCTAATTATGGAACTGACGGGTTGCGCTGTGCGGCGAGCCACACCGCCACCGGTGACCTGGGAACGCCGTAGGCCTCTGGGTCCGTTTGAAACCCACAGCTGCGTTCTACATGAGGCTGTTGGCGTCTCGTGTACACGTGCTAAATAAAGTTGACTGCTTTTTTCCATCCTGCCTTTCTCTTTGTACTTCATTCTGTCGATCGTTTGCCTCCTGATGTTTACACATGAACAATAAACAACCAGTAAATATAATAGACACTTGGAGGCTCAATCAATAAAACCATGTCTTGATTGTTATAGGCTTTTTTATTTGATCACTTACATTAGTATTAATGTAACAAGCACTGAAATGTACAATAAATCATTACTGTGAAAGTTTTACTAAATTGCCAAAATTACACTGCTATGACTTGATATGGATCATATATTACAATAATGATTTAAACATGTTTTTAAATGTCTGTAAAATGCAATTTTGAGTTGTCCTTACATTCTATTGTAGGACCATTTTGACAGGCCTGTCAAGATAAATACAGATGTGTGTGTGTATATATGTGTACAGTATGTATGTTTACACACTGTGTGTGTATACACTCTATACTGCAAAAAGTATTGGGACATCCCTCTGAATCATTGAATTTAGGTGTTCCAATCACTTCCATGTCCACAGGTGCATAAAATCAAGCACCTAGGCATGCAGACTGCTTCTTCAAACATTTGTGAAAGAATGGGTCTCTCTCGGGAGCTCACTGAATTCAAGTGTGGTACTGTGAGTCTATTCATGAAATTTCCTAACTACTAAATATTCCAGTCAACTGTTGGTGGTATTATAACAAAGTGGAGGTGATTGGGAACAACAGAAACTCAGCCATGAAGTGGTATGCCACATAAAATCACAGCAGGGTCAGCGCATGCTGAGGCTGCACAGTGCTCAGATGTCACCAACTTTCTGCAGTCAATAGCTACAGACCTCCAAAGGTGTGGCCTTCAAAAATTCCCATGAACATACTCCTAAACATTGTGGACAGCCTTCCCAGAAGAGTGGAAGCTGTTATAGCTTCAAAAGGTGGGCCAACTCCATATTAAACCCTACGGATTAAGAATGGGATGTCAATAACGTTCATGTAAAGGCAGGTCCCAAACCTTTGTCAATACAGTGTGGTTTTATATATATATATATATATATACTGTGTGTGTATATATATATATATATACACACACACACATATCAGTGTGTGTGTATATCTACAGTACATCTACACTCTGTACCAGCAGCAAGGCTGTTCCACACACAATGGAAATAAAATTAACTTTGGCCCTTGTCTGCTTCCGTACGGAACCTCGCAATGGGACCTGGGGAGCATAAGGTCAGAACTGCCACGTTGCTATGGCTACGGTCAGGGGCCCTCCCTCTCCTCGGACCGTAGCATCGGCACCTGGTTCTCGATGTTGGCGAGCCGCTGCCTCAGCTTGCGCTGGTACGAGCCGTACGTCTCCTCCACCTTGAGGAATTTGAGGTTCAGCACCTCGTAGCCCGACTCCAGCCGGCTCACCTGGTCTTCTAGGTCCTTGGCTGAGACCGTGCTGGTCAGGTTATCGTCGATCAGGTTGTCCTGGCGACGGAACGGGAAGAGATGAATTTATTCACCACAATAATTTCATCTTTTTACAAAAGAAAAAAGAACACATGAAATGTTTTGTCTACTGTCAAACTTTGTTCATGGCGTTAATATATTTATCTGTAATTATCTGGTACTGCGAGTACATGATAGCCTGACCCCATGTGACCCCATGTGACCCCAGCGGACCCCATGTGACCCCAACTGACCCCAAGTAACCTTATGTAACCCCAGCTGACCCTATGTGACCCCAGCTGACCCCAAGTAACCTCATGTAACCCCATGTGACCCCAGCTGACCCCATGTGACCCCAACTGACCCCAAGTAACCCCATGTGACCCCATGTGACCCCAGCTGACCCCATGTGACCCCGTGTGACCTTCATGAGGATGGCGCGGCCCTTCTCCTCCAGGGCATGCTTGGCGTCGGGATACTCCGTGAGCGCCTCCATCAGGTCGTCCTTGGACAGGGCGAACAGGTCGGAGTAGCCCACGCTGCGGATGTTGGCGGTGCGCCGGTTGCCCGCCTTGCTGCCCCTGATGCCCAGAATGCTGATCTCGCCGAAGTACGCGCCGTCGCTCAGCACCACGAACTGCGTGACGCCGTCGTCGGCGACGACCGCCAGCTTGCCCGCCTTGATGATGTACATCTCGCGGCCGATGTCGCCCTTCTTGCAGATGTAGTCGCCCGGGCTGAAGACCTGCGGCTGCAGCTTGAGCACCAGCTCCACCAGAAGCCCCGCCTCGCAGTCCTGGAAGATGCGCACCTTGCGCAGAGTCTCCAGGTGCACGTTGATGGCGAGCTCCGCCCTCAGCTTGTCCGGGAGGTTCCTCAGCACCTGCTTCTCGTCGCACGTCTTCTCCTCCGCCCACAGGTAGTCGAACCACCTGACCACGCGCGCCTCCAGGTCTTTGGTCACCTTGCGCAGGTGCATGTACTGCTTGACGGAGTCGATCTTGGCCTGGAATTCCACGCGCACCGCGTTCATGTTGGAGATCATGGCGCCCACGTTGCCCACGATGGTGGCGAAGATCAGCACCCCCGTGAGGAAGTCCGCCACCACAAACAGGTACTCCACGTCCCGCACCGGGGGCGGGGTCTCCCCGATGGTGGTGAGTGTCAGCGTGGACCAGTACATGCAGTAAATGTACTGGCGGGACAGGCGGGCCATGTCCGGGTCCCGGATGTCTGGGTACACCCAGGAGTCGGAGCCGAAGCCCAGCACCTTGGAGACGGCGAAGAAGAGGCAGGCATTCCAGTGGATGATGATGACGATGTACAGCACCAGGTAGCAGATGCGGAAGATGTTGGGGAAGTTGGTGCGGTTCTCCGTGCGGTCAAAGAACTCGAAGAGGCGGCCGACCTTGAAGAGGCGGTTGAAGCGCCACTCGGGGTTGTGGATGCCAATGATGAAGAAGACCAGGTCAGTGGGCAGCAGAGATATCACGTCTAGCTTGTACTGCGGCGTTTTCATGTAGCTCTCCTTCAAGACCTTCTGATCTCTTACCAGCAGACCTTGTTCCAGGAAGCCTGCATTAGCGCGCGCGCACACACACACACACACACACACCTCTTACAACGGTGTGATTTAACAAATATAAAATAAGTTGATAGTGATACATGTTGATGATATATTCAACTATAACATGAATGAGTTAGTAGGGAGAATAGATTGTGTTAAAGTGTGTTATGTTTCTTATATGTGCATGCTCTCGTGCACGATCACGTGCATGCTCCAGACAACCGCGAGGCGCTGACGCCCGGTTGGTGGCCTGGGTCACATCTCTACACACCGAGTGCGACAACGTCTGACTATTCACTCCCACCCACCGGTCCTCAGCCTGATGAAGGTGTCCAGCACATAGAGGGAGTCTGAGCAGTAGTCCAGCACCAGCCACAGTGTCAAGTTGTTACGCTGCAGCTCGTTGAAGCAGGACCTGCAGGAACACACACACACTAAATGTGAAAGTTTACCAAACAAGTTGATTGAGAACATATTCTTCTCATTTGCAGCAACGTCCTCAAGAGGAGAATTGAAGGATTAGGTAGCCATGATGGTATGAGTGCCAGCTTGGAAATGTGCCCAGGACCCAGGGGTTAACGGGTCATTACGATAAGCACCATGGGCTCTTTAGTAACCACAGTCAGGACACCCGTTAAACATCCCGTCTGAGGAGTGTGCATGTCTACAATTATGTACAAAGTGTTAAAGGGACTCTATACTACACATAATATATCATTTTATCATATTTTAAACATAGCATTCGTGCGTGCGTGTGCATGTGTGTGCGTGCATGCGTGTGCGTGTGGCCCATGATGCATCAGCTTTGCTGTGAGATGCTGGTGCTCTAGTTTGGCACCTAATGGCAGAAGGCGGTATAGCGCCAGCAGAGACCTGGTGACGAGCATCATGAGGTTGTAGAAGACCGGGACGGAGATGACACACAGCCAGTGGTAGTAGAGGTCTGTGACCGGGTCCATGATCCACACATGCTTCCTGGAACACACCAGTGCTCACATACAAACACTGCTAAACATTTTCCTGGTAAACTATGGTGAGGATATTGGATCAGGACTCACGGTAGCTGCTCTATAGTCTTGTTGTTCTTCTTGTCATCTTTCTCATCCTTCTTCCCTTCATCTATTTTGTCTTTTTTGCTGTTGGGTGAAAAAACGAATTGAAATCAGTTATTTTATCTTTTGTCTGCACTAGCAGAGAATGTCCACTCGGTGGCAGCACTGAGAGCTGTGTCAGCTGCAAAAGACAACATAGTTCTGAGTAGAATGGAGAACCAACTTACTAGTATAATATGAATATAACACAAATAACACTACCTGATGTGATATAAAACTACACCACACACATCGGTAGACAGTACTCACTCGTTGGTATTGTTGCAGTTGTTCATATTGAGGGCAGCCAGGGGCCGGTGGCCGTTCCTGTCAAACACACATGGGGACATGATGAACATGGGTCATGATAAACATGGCGGTGGGTGTCAACATGGGAACATGAACAACATGGGGAAGGACCCCTCTGCGGCCTCGCCAGATCATCTCAACTAATAACAAACATGTACATTTCATGTTCTGTGTGTTTAGAGAGTCAGTCCTCTATTGTGTTGGACACAAGCTAGGGGAGGAGCTAGGGGGCTATGGGAGGAGCTAGGGGAGGAGCTAGAGGGCTAGGGGAGGGGCTAGAGGAGGAGCTAGAGGAGGACACAGCCGGTCAGTACCCGCCTACTTGCGAGGCAGGTATTGTGATTGAGGAATAGTAAACAAACTTCATCTGTGATGTACAATTGTTTAAAATGTCTTTATACAAATTATTAATCTTGGCAAAAAAACAAAAATAGGTCATTAATAGGTCATATCTTTTTTCCCAAGAAAAGAGGAAGAGGCCTTGACGGAGGAACCCACCCTCCAGGACGGAGCAATTATACCACCGGACCTACTTCTTGCGGCGTAGCAGATCCAAGCTGCGTTGCGATGCGGTGCGCTCCGCCCTCCAGGCCTGCCTGAAAGCAGCGTGGCTGCTGTCAGGGGGGTCCTCAGGGGCCACGCCATGGGGGCCTCCTCGTAGCAGCCTGGAGACCCTGGGGGAACATGGCAGAAGGAGGTCCTGGGTCACATGACCAGATGTCACCAATCACACCAGAGTTGACATTTTCAAAAAACTCGGGAACTATGTATCTTAGATAGACTTCTTTATTGATCCTTATAGTGCGTTTGTGAAGTCACCCAACTTACAGAAAGAAAATCACATTGTTATATACCGTATGTTTAATTTAGACCGTCCCAGAATTATGCATTTTTGGTCAACAGTACAACCCTCTGTTATCATTTTGTTATATTTTTGGTCACATAAAAGCATCACACTGTTTTCTAATTATGTTGTCCTGCTAGGAGAAGGTGTACTCTGTCACTTCAAGGTCACTTCAAGGTCACTGTCTGGACACAGTCTCTCTGACACAGTCTCCAAATGTGTCTGTATTACTATAATACTAATACTGTATTATAAGCATAGATATGTTAGAAAACAGGATATTGTGATTCAATGAATAACAATGTAACAAAATGTATATGAATAATACAATTATAATACAAAAAATAATATGATTAAATAAAGAATATAATATACGTTGACACACTGACACCAAGGAGACAGGGATAAAAACGCTGACCTGGACATCAGCCCCGCTGGTTGGCTGTCATTGTCCCGCCTGGAAAACAATAGAAAAACCTTCAGTATCGCTACTGTGTGTTTACAGCAGATACATGTTAGTACTTCTACTGCAGCAGATACATGTTAGTACTTCTACAGCAGCAGATACATGTTAGTACTTCTACTGCAGCAGATACATGTTAGTACTTCTACTGCAGCAGATACATGGTAGTACTTCTGTAGCAGATACATTGAAACAATCTTACAGCTTAAGCATTATTGTAATCCCATTTCCCTCGGTGTCTTCTGGTTGGCACTTACCCCAGAGCTGCCTCCAGCCCCTCCACGTCTCGGGGTGTGGAGGCAGACCGCTCCGGGAGCGAGAGCTCAGTGGTGATCTTTGGCATGACGTGTCTACGGTCCGCCTCGTGTCCGTAAACACGTCCACTACGGGAGAGGAGACAGTTTTGAGTCTCCAACAGAGTCCAGTTCTGTTCCCACCGACTCTTGTTTACATTGTTACAGTAACCTACCATGACAACCACATAAGTTAACTTGTAGTTAAAGTGAGACTTTGTCCACGTCTTTTTACATTTTTGTAATATGCAGCTTCAATGTGTTGCAGGCCTACTCGATAAAGAGCCTAGCTATAGCCTATGGTACCTGGTGAGAACTTCCAGAATCACTGTAAAATTAACCCTTGTTTAAATATTGTAACATTATTAATTTTCTTTCTATATGGATCATTCTATCTTTTTACTCACGATTCTGTGAGTTCTTTACAGGATATTTTACAGAGCTTTATAATTCTAACATTCTTTATTTACCTGAATGAATCGGTCACACAAACGTATAGGCAACTTCACGGCGATGCTCCTCGTTTAATCCCATATTGAACGCGTATCCATGGTTCTCCTGTTCCTCAGTCTGGTTACACACTCCACGTTGGCATTGCCTGCGTGTGTGTGTGTGTGTGTGTGTGTGTGTGTGTGCGTGTTGATTCAGCACCGGCACACGAACAGCTCCGCGCTGCGCTGTGACGTGCGCGTCCTAGTCAGTCGGTAACGAGTGAGAAAGGATGTGTGGGGGGCTGAAAGACCTTAAAAGTAATATTTCACAATGATAATAAATGGCATTATTTAAATTACGTGTAAAGAGATGCTTACAGTAAATAGGTCGATGTGCAGCCACAGCGCAGACGGAGCCAGATAGCAGATATCCCTGGGCCGGTGAAGTAGAGTAGACTTATATATTTAGCACCAGGGACAGGAGGTCGCCTTTTCTGCCCCAAAGCCTCTTATCTGCTAGATGGCTAAAGTGAGACAGAAGTTAACAGGACTAGACAAGACGGTGGGAATCCTACCAGCCGTATCTTAAATCTAAACAGAGGCGCAGCTGGGCGATGTAAAAATAGTGACTAGTGTCCATGAGTCACGACACTAACGGAATTGTGGAGCAGCCACATATTCAGAAGTTTGTTTTTATGTTCATGATGATGGAAAAACGTTTTATTTTTATTAAATAGTTAGCCAATTGAAACCAGCGCCCTTCTATCATTTTGACTTATAGGCTGTTCCATTTCCATCTCCATCCTCTGGAGATAAGAATACAATTATAGACAGCAGAGGAAACATACTTCACTGGAGTTCAATGCTCATCTGAGATCGTACACTTCCTCACAGCTCACAGTTTAAGTTTTGAAATACAACTGCCGATAGCTCAGTTGTTATCAGATCAGGTGAAGGTTTTTCAGCAGTGAGACTAGACGTGAAGTCAAACGTGTCAGGTTCCAGCTCTCATGCTCTTTCTGACGGGAATGTCATATCTATCTGGCCGACGACACCACACGCATAACCACATGGGAGATTGTGGTTATGTGGCATGCTGGTAGGACAGTTTATGAGGCTCATAAACATGCAAACAAGTTGGTCATTTTACTGAGAGATAGTTTAGATGACAGGCAGATTATGAGGCTATTAACACTGTTGATAAACCTGCTGTATCAAGTCTCATAACAGTTGCCAGTACAACCGACCCCTCCTTTATGATTGGTCCTTGTGATGTAATACTTTAATAGGAGAACCTTTCCTGATTTGTTTTTTTTTTCTGGTAAACCTGTATTCTGGTGTTATCTTGATTCCTGTTGTGTCATGTGTTTTATTGTTTTTGCTCTTGTGAGAGCACTTTGTAGCATGGCCTTTGAAAAGTGCTCAATAAATAAAGATTATTATTATTATTATTATTATTATTTATAGAGTATATTTAGAAGAGGCTGACCTTTGTCACAAACATATTGCAGCACTATGCAACTTTCCATCAACCTGATATGTTTTATAGTCAGCCTGTTGTCTGTCTTTAGTTCATGTCCAACTCTCATTCTCTCTCTCTCTCTCTCTCTCTCTCTCTCTCTCTCTCTCTCTCTCTCTCTCTCCTAGAACACACCTATGTTCCAGCTGTAACAGAGCTAAAGGATATCCTCAGGTAGATAATTGGTGACACCTGCTCTGTCCCCAGGTAAATTCATTAAGGCTTCAGCGAATCACTGACTCTCCGAGGGTGTGTGCACATGTAGAAGTCGTGTTTCTATTACAGTAAATCGTGTTTCATCATGTTATAGCATTGTTCCTTTAGGCTGTACATATACAGTAATAGAGAACTCCATGTGCTGTGGACATGTGCTTGCAAGTTTGTGTGTTTCACATCTTGATGTCCCGGTGGAGCCGTTGAGCCATTAAGGGCTGAGCTCACATCAGCATCTTGTCAGACAATTAAATTCATTAGCAGGCCTGAGCTTGTGGGGCCTGGGTTCACATCCCCACTGGGGCAGTAAATATTGAGCCTGTTGCCTCTGTGCTGTTTACCGTGGTGGAGGACGTGTTAGTGCTATTACTGTAAACACGTCAATCATTCACCGCTGTGTATGACGTAAATGCTTGTATGGAAGTCACACCTAATTTTACAGTATAATAGGCCTAAATCGAGACAGCTGTTTATATGTGACAGACACAGACAGACAGACAGACAGATAGTGTTCTGCTGCCCTCTGGTGGTGATCAGTGGTGAAACAGACCCTAAATGCGGCGAGAAACCTCAGGCTGTCGATCATGAACATACATTAATAAAACATTTATTTGAATTTCTTACACAAGACATTCTTTTCAATATGTAAGACGCCTTAACTTTGCGATATCCTTCTGTCTGATAACGTGGTAGTCTTTATTTAATATCAAGTAGGCGTCATGATCCAAATCATGCAATGAATTAAACACGGAAATACATTCAGAGCAAATGCGTCCAACTGTACATTATCATATATGCGTTGTTATTTTGTTATGTGATCAATTATATTACATGGAATAATAATAATTGTCTCATTGAGGGAAAATCTGTCAACATAAAGTTAAAAACATTTGAAGGGAAGACTTTGTACAACTATATTTAATGCATCCACATTATTGTAGGGTAATGCAGGTAACTAAAGTAGGTCGTATTTATAACGAATGGCAACGTTTACATTATTCTCCACCAACATGTCACGAACACGCGTTTGCCTGTCAGCGTCCACCACCCAACACACTCACACACGCACACACACGCACACACACACACACACACACACACACACACACACAGCAGCGGAGCCGAGACAGAAGAATGGGACAAGCCGAGAGAGTAACAAGTTGCCCAAAGTTGCCGACATTAAAATGGACGTGTCCGCTGTTTTTACGACTGGTCCTGGTCGCCGCATTGCCGCTGTCGCAGGCCAACGCACAAGGTCCGTGTTTTTAACCCTGAATCCAGTAATGCCCGAACTCCTGCTGTGTTGTTAGCCGCTAGGACATAGCCTGCTGCTAGCGGGGAAGTGAGCCTAGCGCCTGTCTGTAGCTGGCGCACTGCTTCTCCGCTTGTCTTACAACCAGTGCGTGTCTAGTGTAGTAGTCCGACACACGTCGGGTTTATTCCGTGTTTTACCGTAGATCAGGAGCCACTTTGTCCTGACGCTTGTCAGGTGCGGACTGAAATAGAAGGGGTCAATAACTCAAACATGGTCAGCTGTGGCCAGGTGTGTGTGTGTGTGTGTGTGTGCGCGCTTGACTGGAATGTCTCTGTCAGACACCTGTACCTGTTCACCAGTTACTGTCAAGTAATGTATCCCAGAGATTGTTGAAAGGACAGAAAGTATTCTAATGTGTCAGAAAGTATGGACGTTTACTGTAATATGCAGTGAAATACACGGTAGCCCAGTTTCACGTACAGGCGCAAAATGGCACTTTTCATAATCAAGTGAAGTTAGCCTACTGTTAATCAAGTTTCTTTGTCCCTGATCGTTTTAAAGAAGAGTCAAATCATCTCTCTACAAACCCACGCCATCATCTATCGCCTTGGCATAAAGCACTAACTGAGCTGTCACTCAAATCAATGGCTATGTCCATTGTAGTTACATTATTGTTCCGTCTGTCTACATATTGAGCATGCACTTTGTAGACAGGAAGGGTGACAAGGTTTAAAATAGCTGGACTGATAGTCAGTAGTAGCAGGGTTCTCCCTCTTTAGCATACCCAAGCAGACACTGTACACTGTTGATACTGGTAGGGTACGCTCACTGTTGATACTGATACGGTACGCTCACTGTTTACACAGAAGTGTCAGTATGACCCCACATGCTGACATGCATGTGAAATATCTGTGTGTTTTTACTGTTGGGATGTCATCTGTGTGTGTGTGTGTGTGTGTGAGTGAGTGCGAGAATTTCTTCTGGTTCACTAGAGAGGCTTATTCATGTGTTGTGTCTTAGGGGTATTTCTTCTGGTTCACTAGAGAGGCTTATTCATGTGTTGTGTCTTGGGGGTATTTCTTCTGGTTCACTAGAGAGGCTTATTCATGTGTTGTGTCTTGGGGGTATTTCTTCTGCATCCAGTAGCATTCTTCTCAGTACCACTGACAGTCTCTCTTGTGTGTCCACAGCCTTTGTTCAGACAGACACCGTTTATGGATTGTTTCACCTTGGGGAGGAAGGCTTCCTTCAGGTACGATGAGCTCATCCTCTCATTGCGTGACAGATAAAGCCTATCATGGCTTATGCCTCTGCTGTCAGTAACACAGCCTGTGTTCATACACGGCTCCTTCCCCTCAATCAGATCCTCATCCAAACGCATGCAAAGAGGTTACTGCTGTGTAAAACACACACCCATTTCCCTGCTACAATCAGACACCTACTGTACCCTATATCCTCCAATCAGACACCTCCTGTACTAGGGCTGTCGCGGTAAATCATTTTCCATGCGGTGATTTGGGTTGGTTCAATAGCGTGGTATTATCGCCATGTTTTTGTTTTGAGTGGTCGAGTGTGTGAGCGAGATATAAATAAATAGTGTGGTTAACACAATTTCTAGGCAGTGATCTCAGTTCATAATGAGTTTACTGTGTTCTGACTGTAGGTATGCAATCACGTTCAGCATATGTTTGATCAAAATGTCAGCTGGAAAATATGACTAATTAAAGCCTATTCAATAGAGCAGGATCAAAAGCCTATGATGCGCCAACTACATACCTTGGCTCAGCATTGTTGTAGACAGAAAGAAGTGGTGGCACAAGTTGTTGGGCTGTTTTCGTTTTAACAACCCAAAATATTAGGGTCTAACTATTCCGATATCTTTCCCACAAGAAATAGACGTGCCAAAATAATTACTGGAGAAGTGTGTGCGCTACCAATACGTTTACGGTGCGCTGCCTGCTGCCCAAACAGAACAGAGAATGACCAAACTATAGTAAAGTGCAGTAAAGCGTTACGCCAGAGTGTTGTAAATACATACATTGCCAAAGGCTACAACCGGCTACAACGGGGCTGGGGGAATGTTTGCTTCAATCGTGCATGTTCTCTAGATGAAACCTAATATTCAATTGGCTAGCCTCATGAAAAAAATGAAATGTAAACATTGCGATAATGGCGGTTGCTTGCCATCCCCCGCAGTTGGGTTAGCAACACCGCGGTATTGCGGTTATCGCAACAGACCTATCCTGTACCCTATCCTCCAATCAGACACCTCTGTACCTTATCCTCCAATCAGACACCTCTGTACCCTATCCTCCAATCAGACACCTCTGTACCTTATCCTCCAATCAGACACCTCCTAAACCTTATCCTCCAATCAGACACCTCTGTACCCTATCCTCCAATCAGACACTTCCTGTACCTTATCCTCCAATCAGACACCTCCTGTACCTTATCCTCCAATCAGACATCCTTTGTACCTTATCCTCCAATCAGACACCTCCTTAAACCTTATCCTCCAATCAGACACCTCCTTAAACCTTATCCTCCAATCAGACACCTCCTAAACCTTATCCTCCAATCAGACACCTCTGTACCTTATCCTCCAATCAGACACCTCCTAAACCTGATCCTCCAACCAGACACCTCCTAAACGTTATCCTCCAATCAGACACCTCCTTAAACCTTATCCTCCAATCAGACACCTCCTGTACCTTATCCTCCAATCAGACACCTCCTAAACCTTATCCTTCAATCAGACACCTCCTAAACCTTATCCTTCAATCAGACACCTCCTGTGTGTCTGTCTGAATGCTGCTAAGCTAATAAATGTGTTGTCTGTGCTCATCTTATGAGCTGCTCTGCATGCTGTGCTTTAGAACACTAACAGGAGCAGTACCGGTTTGTGGCTGACTGACATTCCGTGTGTGTGTGTGTGTTTTATTTGACCAGGTTAGTCTCATTGAGATTCATAATCTATTTCCCAAGAGAGACCTTGTTTAAAAAAGCAGCATACAAAGTTACAGACATCTTTTGCATGAAAGCACAAAATATAAAACAGCTGTGTTGAAGTGACATCTGTCCTCCTGTGTGTTGCAGACGGATCCTGTCAAAAAGTCATATCATTATAAAAGGTAGGTCTGCTGTACTCCCACCTTTCATGACACCACTTGATCAGATCACCTTTACGTTTGACATCCAGAGAACAGGAGCCAATGTTGTTTTCTTCACTGAGGCCCTTAATCTGAACGACATCATATTATTATTATTATTATTATTATTATTATTATCATTAATCCCTGACAAGTTCTTGGTTAGCACTGTTCCCTCTGGGCAAAACAAAGCTAGTCTGTGGTCATTTTAATAGTGTTCTGTAGTCACCTGTGATTTCCCACTGACTTCTTATTCAGCGTATACTCGTGTATAATCATATCCTCTGTCAGACCAGTAATGACCTGCGTGCGTGCATGTGGAAGGTGTAAGATGTGATTGTTCTAGTGACAGTTGGACCATGTTCACACTGCAAGTCATTAATCACAGAGGAGGGCTGGAGCCTTGCACGCACTTATTGTAGCAGAGCTTTCATTGGACAGCCTGCACTGCCACCTCTGGCTTACATCCAGTTAAATGCTGCCAGATCAGAATGCCCTGTGTCATCCTGAACACACCCCCCACATCATAATGTGTCTGGGCGCTCTTGTGTGTGTGAGTGTGTGAGCGTGCATTTTTGAGGGATGACATCATTCTGTGCAGGTTTGAAGGTGGATTGGAGTTTGTTGTGTGTGTGTGTGTGTATGTGTATGTCTGTGTGTACAGAGCTCCTTAATAAACCTTGGGTGTTGCCCCACAAGGCGTGCACCAGGAGATGTATTTATGTAATATTTAATGCCGTGTGGCTGGAGGAGGATCCCCTGACCCAGGTCAGGTGGTCTGTAGAGCCAGAGATTAAGGGGATCTGTGTGTGTGCGTGTGTGTGTGTGTGTGTGTGTGTGTGTGTGTGTGTGTGTGTGTGTGGTGCCATGTGCTATTTGGCAGGATGTGTCTTGTCAGTTACAGTGT
>JAOEGT010087128.1:0-14391 GCA_025447795.1 Speoplatyrhinus poulsoni | reverse complement strand
CCTGCAGATACGAAGTGGAACAACTTGTTTAACATTATGGCAGGGAAGGGACACATCAAATAAAACATGAGCATGATCATAAAAGACGGCTTTGAGTATTTCAACATTAACAATAACACATTGTATGACAAAATAAGGTCTAAAGTATGTCCATGGATCTGTGTTGGGCCATTAACAAACTGTGAGGTTGAAGGCCTCAATAAGGTTTAAAAAGTCTTTCGTCAGCTGATTTATAGGATAACATACATGAACGTTGAAGTCTCCTACAATTACAATCCTATCATGTTGCAACATTATTCCAGATAAGAAATTGAAGAACTCTGTGATGAAGTCTTTAAAAACATCCATAACAAATCCATAAAAAACATGTACTGAAAACTAAATTACTACTGGAATATGCACTTCCTCCACCAGATTAGCACCATATGCATGGTGCTGACGTTCTGTCATAGCAACAAAAAGGATTAGGTTTTAATTTGTCTTAAATTTCTTTCATCCGATTCCTTTAACCATAAAGCTCTGAGCTCTCCCAAGGAGACAGCATCATTAAGCTTCAGTGTATCCAAGAGCTCAACAGCCTGCACCTGTAGTGGGTTGAGGTTTCCGTAACCGCAACGTGAAGCCGTGGACGTTTATATCGCGGTTTCGGTCTCTGTTTCAGAACCGTTACACCGCTACATTACACCCCTAATAAACACTGAAATGTAGATTATTTAAAAAACATTATGTATACAAGACAATTACATATACAGTATATATTAGATGTACTGTATATGTATTGTACAGTTTGTAATTAGTAATGACTCACTGATATGTCGAGAACAGCTCTGATGGCCTTGTCTTTCCTCTGAAGGAAATCTTCATCCTAAAATGTTAAAGATATTGTTAGTAGACATTGTCTATTGTAAACAACCTGCAACATATTGGGTAACTAGAGAAACTAATTATGTTTGAGTAACTAGAGTAATTTGTTTAAACAGGATAGGCTCATTGAGATTACAATGTCTTTTTCAAGAGGGCCTGGCCAAGACAGGCAGCATCAAATCGTTACATGAAATGTTTCAAAATACAATACAACAAATACAAGTAAAATAAATACATCCGGAAGACAACACCACCATAGATGTTAACATAACTAAATTAATAACATTTACATGTAAATTAATACTTTTCCAATTCCATCAGCAAGGATTTAAAAATGCCAAGAGAGACAAGATCTTTTCATTTAAAATGAGTTTGGAAGGAGTTCCAGAAGTTAGGCTAGCCGCTAGCCTCAGGCTAGGCTACAAGTTACAACATAAAACAAAATATTTCATAAACGTAGCCATATTGGTTTTTACGTAGGCTAACCTAGAATTATTTTCTATTTTACAAACAAACAAATAAATAAATAAATAAATAAACGGAAAATTTACACTAATCAACTGTGTCTGATTTTCAATTTCAGAACAAAATATTATTTGTTTTTAGGAATCCTTATATTGCATTTTATTTAATAAAAAATAAATACATATTTTAAGACCAGCCGGTTCCAGTTTTAGCAGACTGCGATTGCAGATTGCGTCCATTTAAAAAGGTAAAGTCAGCTCCTGCAAGCTAAATGGTCATGTCTGCTCCTGGTCACACTGCACACGTCAGGCCGAACCCAGACTTGAAGTGCCTCAGTTTGTTCACAGATGCAAACAATGCCGACTAGCTTGTTTTCAGGGCTAAAAGGTACCAAGCGAAAACACCCTTAAATTGAATAAGCCCCTCCCCCAACACGGATGCGGTACATGTAAAGTATGATGATGATGAAGATGATCAGGCCAGGGGGCGCGTCTAGAAATAGGCAGCCTTCTGTGGTCTGCATTTGTGTCCGTCATGTTGGTTAGGGTTCCTTTACGTTCCTTTGACATTTCATTGGACAGAACTTTGGTTGACACACCGTTGTCAATGTGTTCTAGATACATGTCGTGTGGTTACCATGGTTACCTCAGGGAGCCTGTGAGTCTTCTGGAACTGAGAGACAGAATATGAACGCACGTAGTCGCCCATTTCCTCCCTGGACTCTATGGCACGCTTAACTAGCCACTGCACGTACACACACACACAGAGTAAGGTCTATGAGCTAGATACACACTAACTCAAATCACAGGTATGAGTAACGCTAACACTAAATTATCACCATAGAAACACAAATACATGTTTTTACAGCATATGATCCATAACCATGCATACAGCTTATTGATCACAGACCTGGATGACAGGGAAGATGTGGATGAAGTCCAGACCCTGGATCTGATGAGGTTCTAGGCGGTGTGGACACTTCATTCTGGGCAGGACCGACACAATCTTCTCTGTGAGCGCTCTGGGAGCGCACGCACAAGTTTGAGTGACAGTAGGATATGTTGCATCACACATCGTCATAGAAACTGATGTTGAGGTTTATGAATGTGTGGCCTGTTGAACACCATGCTAACGGGTGTGTTATCTAGTTATAATGCAGGAGTGTGACAGTATAGTATATACACCTGTTGAACACCATGCTAACGGGTGTGTTATCTAGTTATAATGCAGGAGTGTGACAGTATAGTATATACACCTGTTGAACACCATGCTAACGGGTGTGTTATCTAGTTATGATGCAGTTCAGGAATGTGAGTATGCTTGTATTTGTATCAGTGATATGACCCACTAAAGCTAGTGCATAAACAAGAGTATTCATTTTATACTTATAGCCTGAAGTACTTTAGAATTTCTTACATTTTCTGGCCGATGGTTGAGTTTTCCTGGAAGAGCAAATCAACATCAACGTCGACGTTACAGGTGGTGATACACCAGGTCATGCCACCAACCACCTGGTCAACAACAACAGAAAACAGCTGCAGGAGATTAAGGAATAAGGAAATGACAGCACATCTATCTGTGTCAACATATTATCCTGACAAACAGTCAGACAGTATAGCCTGCAGGTCTGGGTGTTGGACTACCAGTAGGGGGCAGTATAGTCTGCAGGTCTGGGTGTTGGACTACCAGTAGGGGGCAGTATAGTCTAGTGGACTGGTTTTGGACAACCAGTAGGGGGCAGTCCATAATATGTCCATAATATGTTATGGATAATTGGATGCTTTTATTGAACTGCTGGTGACTGGGTGGTTGGCATGGCAGCATGCTATGCCACTCATGTCTATGTGGGGGCCTGCAGCCTTTAGAAACTGCAATGTGACTAAACGCTATATAAAGAAACCTGATTTGACTATGCAGTTAACAGCAAAAGCACTGAATTCAATTAGACGATCAGAACAAATGCTAACTACTTCACCTAAGTGACTTGGTTATTACAGTATGGGATCATTCCACGTATTTGCCGTTGAGGTTAAGGAGCACACAGAGCCTAGACTCCTCCTCAGCTTTGAGACAGGACCGCACCTTGTCAAAAGGAGACAGGCCTTTAATCCTCGCTCTGAAGTATCCTGCAGCAAGCAGTAGCTCCAAGATCTCCAGCAGCTTCACTTGCTGTTCCTCATCTTCTCTGCTCTCCACCTGGAACAGAGACAAGACTTTTTTTCAGGTCCACCCTACCCCGAACCATGTAATAATTAAACGAGACACACTAAAATACATGTCTGGATACACAATAAGTTACAGGTCCACTAGACAAATACAATGAAAAGTGACAGGTTGGCAAGAACTACCGTATCGTACTGACGTACTCATCATCTAACGCCAGACAGTCAGTGACAGCAGGTCAATAACGGTGTTATATGAATGTCACAACCACTGTCTCCTTAAATGTTACCTGGATAATATTTCCATCCTGGTCATACTGAGCTGATATTTTAGATCCAGTTCGGACTCTCTGGAACAAAGATGCGGTCGCCATATTGAAGAATGACACGAATGACATGTGACAAGAATGTCACATGACCGAACAAGACTGCAAACTAAAGCTGCGTTCAGGACGGTGGAACGTTTGCTACAAGTCCAATGAACGCGAACGGCAGTGGACTGAACTGCAGGTTACACAACGGGGAGGAGTTGGGCTGTCCAAATGGGCTGTGGGTTGAACAACGCTCACATGACTAACAACAACAAGCCATCGTTTGTTTACTGCTTTAGATTTTTGTGTTTGAGCAGTACAGATGAACAAGATGATAGTAGAACCAGCGTGGCTCTAGAACCACTTCTAACCCTAAACCCTAGCACACTGTTCCGAAGTAAGGACTGTCAACATATTTGATTTCAGAATATCTGGCATTTCATATCAGAATGAGATGGCATACAATTAAGGTGGAAACATGTAATAAAACCGACATTTTGTAATGGTATTAAATAGTGATGATGACTTCTACTCACAAATACAACAAGGATTAAAAAAAACGTTTTTTGATCAACTTTAACATTTCTTCATAAAATAAAAAACATTAACAACATTCAATGTTTGCATTTGAAAATGTAAATTACCAGGCACACAAAAAATAAAAAATGTAATAATAATAATAATAATAATAATAATAATAATAATAATAATAATACAGATTACACTATAATACTGTATATTCATATAAGATGGGAGGTCATACATTATATTAAGTTATATGTTTACAAAGCACCAATACGTTTTAAGGCAGGTTTGTTTTTAACAAGTTTAAGTGAATGTACAAAGATATAAAATTCTGTTTAAAAAATGTTCTAAAACACCAAGGTGTCACGCCCATTAAACGGAGCAAACGTGTTTGAAAGTAGTTCAAGAACTTTTTGAACGTTTTCGAGTTTGCTCGACACACCCTAAATTACAAATACTATTAACTCTTGGTATTTATATTTATAATAATGTTGTCGGTAAAAATCATAAAAATATATCTATTTATATTTTATGAATACATACATTTTATTTGACCGAAATATCCCAAAAATAATCAGCAAACTTTACATTGTGGTTCCATCTGTTTCCACAGGAGGGCGACCTAATACTATAGACAAAAGCCATAACCAGAAGAAGAAGACAGTTTGCGACAGTGGTGGTGATTTTCTGTTAACGTTTCATGACAACGGATCGAGTAACGTCACCACGCGTGTAACTCTGAGCCAGAGGTAAATATTACATACAGTCGTCAATATTTGTAATTGTCAAATCTGTGGGCGCCATGGTAATGCCTGGAAAGAAGAAAGAGAAGAAATCTGGGAATAAATCAGAAAATACATCGGAAAATAAGAAACGCAAGAAGACTCCGGAGAAGGTAGACGTATCCGTGGCTGTGGATTATGATGAAGATGAGTTACTGGAGGACGATGAAAACGTGTCTAATGATGGATCTCAGAGCAGCGACGACGAGAGAAGACACCAGAAGCTTCTTGAAGCCATTAGCTCCATCGGAGGAAACAAGAAGAAGCTTCATGAAAGATCTGAGGCGGCGCTCCTTTTGTCAGAGTTCTCCGTGCACGCTGAAGGTGAGGGGGATAAGATCAACATGGCGGACCTGATTGGGACCATGGACCAGACCCCCGCCGTGTCCAGAAAGTCCAAGAAGCAGCTGAAGCACTTCCAGAGCAGCTCCAAGCCTGTGGCTTGCCCCCTAAGCCGGCAGGAGACGGAGCGTATTCAGAGGGACCTAGCCTTCCAGAAGAACTCGGCGGAAGTGTCGCGCTGGCAGGGCGTAGTGCGGCAGAACCAGCGTGCGGAGCAGCTGGTGTTCCCACTGAACCAGGAGCCTTCAGGTCCGAAGCCCCTGGAGGAGCTGGCGTTGGGCTGGAAGAGCCAGACGCCCCTGGAGCAGGAGATCTTCCAGCTGCTGTCCACCAACAAGCAGCCGGTCCACAAGGTGGCGCTCACGCCCGTGGAGGAGGCATCGCTGAAGGCCATGAGCCTGGACGAGGCCCGCATCCGCCGAGCAGAGCTGCAGAAGGCGCGTGCGCTGCAGTCGTACTACGAGGCCAAAGCTCACCGCGAGCGCAGGATCAAGAGCAAGAAGTACCACAAGCTGCAGAACCGCTCCAAGCGCAAAGAGCTCCTCCGGCAGTTTGAAGAGAAGGTGAAGACGGACCCTGCGGCCGCGCTGCAGGACCTGGACCGGATGGAGGTGTCTCGCATGCAGGAGCGCATGTCGCTCAAGCACCAGAGCAAGGGCAAGTGGGCGCGGTCCAAAGCGATCATGGCCAAGTACGACCTGGGCGCCAGGCGGGCGCTGCACGGCCAGTTGGAGGTCAACAGGGACCTGACGCAGAAGATGGTGACCTCCCTGGAGGAGGAGAAGGAGGAGGAGCAGCAGGAGGAGGAGGAGAGTCTACTGCCAGACTGTGTGAACGAGGCAGAGCAGGTCCTGGAGCCCAGCAACCCCTGGATGAGAGGGAAGCTCTATGAAGAGAATGCTCCAGCAGCAGACCCCCTGGAGGCCCAGAGTAACCCCACCGCTCCTGCCTGCCCTGCAGGAGGAGAAGAGAGCGAGGAGCAGGAAGTGAAGGAGACAGAGGAGGAAGTCCTTCTAAGACAGTTTGATGCGAAGAGGAAGTTGTGGGAGACTGAAGAAGCATCTGGAAATCATGAGGAGCCACAGAGTGACGCAGGAGCAGCTGTTCCAGGAGCAGGAGGCAGGCAGGAGGAGGAACAGCAGGAGGAGGAACAGCAGGAGGAGGAACAGCAGGAGGAGGAACAGCAGGAGGAGGAGCAGCAGGAGGAGGAGGATGAGCAGCAGGAGGAGGAGGAGGAAGAGCTGGCAGAGTTCACCAGCCTGTTCCAGCAGGTGTCAGGGGGCCTTGGGACCCCAGCAGAGGCCTCAGTGGGCCAGCAGGAAGAGCTAGAGAGCCCCAAAGCCCTGGAGGAGGTGGAGCACCGCCCCCCGGAGCCCCCCCGTGCCAGGAAGAGGAGGAGCGGGGCGGTGGACCTGGCAGACGTCCTGACCAAGGAGGGGCGTGTCCTGGCCGTGCCGCTGGCCGCCGTCACCCGGGGCGACGGCGATGATGGGCAGGAGCAGCGTGACATCATCAGGGAGGCGTTTGCCTGCGACGACGTGGTGGCTGACTTCCTGCAGGACAAGCGCAGGCAGGAAGCGGTGGGGGAGCGCCCCGCTGTTGACCTGGTGCTGCCCGGCTGGGGTGTGTGGGGGGGGCAGGGCCTCAAGGCCCCCCGACACAAACGGCGCCGCTTCAGGCAGCAGGCCCGGCCCCCCCTCCCACGCAGGGACGGCCATCTCCCCGCGGTCGTCATCTCGGAGAAGAGGAACAGTTCTGTTTGTCTCCACCAGGTGTCATCGCTGCCCTTCCCCTTCGAGAAGCCCTCCCAGTTTGAAGGAACCATCCGGGCTCCGCTGGGGGCAGCCTGGAACACCCAGAGCACCCTGAGGAAGATCACCAAGCCCAAGGTCCTGACCCGCCTGGGAGCCATCATCGAGCCAATCAACAGAGAGGAGCTGATGAGGGGCGGGGCCAAGAGCTGAGGTGAGGGGGGTGGGAGACCTAATATGTGGACATGAATGGTGTGAGTCCTGGGGAGAGAAATGTAATTAGTCTTTCTGTTGGGTTTGTTTGTTTTCCCCAGTTTTGATTTTTCAATATTTTGAATACATTTTCTTTGGACTTAGATATGATTGTTTAAGCCTATTCGTTCCTTGGGGTATTTCTGACCATTTATGATATAGTGACATTCCAGGATAAATGGTCTATAAATACTATTTGTAAAGAAGGATGTACAAACCATGAATATGACAGGTTACTACAAATGAGTTACATGCCAAGATGAGTTCAGCCAAGTGTTGCTGTTAGTGAGTAATAAGAGATACAACTACGTTTTAGACATATTTATATTGATTTTAACTATCTGTTTCATTTATCTATCTATCTATCTATCTATTAGTCAATCAATCAGTACATCTTTATTATCCTCGAGGGGAAATGATTTGGGCAACAGTAGAGACAGTACAGGATATCCTCACAATCCACACATAAATATCAAATACACAGTATGACATGCAGTGTACAGAATTAGTAATGTTAGTAATGTAAGTACTCATGTACTAAAGGAGATCCTACTATCAGTTTCAAATAAATTCTTCCAAAACATTGATCAATAAAAATAAAACTACTACTATTGAACTGTTGCTATAAATATAATAAAGTGTTGTTAAGTCACTACTTATTTTATTACTTATGATTGCTTGCCTCATATTCATACGTCCGCTCAGGATCTCTAATGAAGAGCTGTTATTGTATAGTAATAACTACATTAGTCTCATGTTCCTGAGGCGCGTCTGTCAGGCCAGGTGAAGAACCAGTGTGGTTGCTCTCTGTTGATTTTCCACCACATTATGTGGACCTTCACAGAGCTGTCTTGTCTTCCACATGATGGACACTCTATTAGAGAGACTCCACAATGCATCAGTGCAGGTAATGCCTGTCAGCTGAGAGGCAACAGAGAATTCCATTAGAACACTTCTAGTTCTAAATCACTCACACACTAGTGAACGATCTCTTTCAGGCAATTACAACAGCTTCATACACCTTTCACCAGTGTCCACTGGGGTGTAGCACTGCAGACCTGTGAAGCAGGGCAGCTTTATGTCATCGCTGCAGCTATTTATGGAGCAGAGATGTGTAAGGGAGCATATTGCCATCCATAATGCCATCCATAAGATTGCTAAAATATTTGTTCTAGGATGGAGCAGTTTAGCCTGTCGAATGATTCTGTGGGAAGACACCTAATATATAATTCACAACAGGACGCTGATCACAAGTTAAATAAGGTGAACATATTTGACTAAATAAAATGGGTGTGTGAACATGAACCCCATCTAGAGTATTTGAACTGTACTGTGAGAGCAGGTGTTAAAGAGGAGCTCGTTCTCATCGTGACAGCTGGAAGCTTAACTTAGTTGGGTGCTAACCTGCTCATGCACACCAAATTAAATTAATGGAACAAATTTCCCTGCTAATTAAGATGAAAATCCGTGTCAGTTGTAACCTTGCTGAGCACTAATTATGTACAAATGATTTATCATCTGTGGTCTCCATAGCAGGGCCTCACCACTGATCAACACTGACAGCTTGTTCTGCAGAGAGCCAGCTAGCCAATAGGAGCCCAGCGCTGAGTCTGTCCTCCACGCCATTAACCTACATTGAGAGTTCAGCTGAGAATCACTCCTCTCCATCTTGTTTCACTCAGCAGAATGAAAATAAAGAACCTTCTGGCAAACTGAACAGAGATCTAAATGAAGGATGCGTTTGGTTGATTTGGTGTGTATTGATAACTTGTATTATTAACTGTATTTACAACAGATGAATTGTCTGCACACACTTTCTGTTAACTACATGAACATGAACACTAGAATAAGATCCAATTCAATATGCTGTGCTACATCGCAGATAATTGCTTGACAAAAGAAATGTCCTGCTTCTGCCACTAGGTGGCACTCGAGGTTCAGCCTGGCAACGTCTACAGTTCGTATTCCTCACGGGTAAAATATACGAATATGCAGGATCAAACATTACGTTGTGACTGGGATAGTCCATCATGTCTTCTGGAGCCTTGCAGATACAGATATATTCCACTGGACACCAGCGCTCATTAGCATGAGAATCTGGACACAGCGGCCATCTGTAATCATTGTTGTGCAGGCCTTCTCATTATAGGTGCGCGCACACAGGCAGCAGCCAGATAGCGGTCATTTGCATTTCGTCTCCACATTCACGCTCATTCTCACACAAAGAAGGACAGTGTGTTTTCTCTTACCGTTAAAGAGAGACAGAAGCGAACTACTTTTCTGGCCATATAATTATGTAGAAGTGTCAAATCAGGCGTCGGGTTCATTAAGACGACACCTGCAGAGCATGTTTGTTGACTCGTCGCAGCATTGTTCAGAATGTCAGCATGTTGAAACAGGACGATCCGTAAGGACACTCGCTGCTCTTCCACGTGTGTGTGCATGAACATCTTTCCTTCTGGGGAGCATCCTGATCTTTGGCTAGCGAGATGTTCTAAAATACAAAGACTACAATTAAATGTATAAAAAAATACCATATAGATATAATAAGTGTTTACAAATTTTTCCCCAGAATTATATATTTATGATAATAATAAAATCTATATTTTAAAATGTTTTTATTTGCGTTCTTTCATCCCAGTGCTATAGCCTATCTAATGCACTCTAACATGCCTGAATAATCACATTTGTATGTGTAAACATGTAAATGTTTCATTACTTGATCATAGCCTCCTGGCTGCTGCTGCTGCGGTGGGTCAGAGGTCAATGGTATACAACAGGGAGGTCAGGGGGCCTATTACCGGGAGCTGGGACCTGCTCCGCTCCGCTGGGGCTGACATTTACGAGGTCCTCCTTGCCATCAGTTAGTCTCCCGCAGCAGAGGCCCTCAGCAGCGTAATGAAAGGCCCTTATAGTGGCTGATGGATGGGAGGCGTGCTCCTGGCTGGTGTCACAGGCCCCAGCAGCCCCTGACACCTAATTGAAAGCCCCCATACCCTCATCCACTTCCTACCGCTTTTATCGCTCTAATTATCAGGGTTAAGGACGTCTCCTGTGGGATTATGGGATGTGCAGCGTGTTAGGCCATGACAGACGCATGACTGAAATAGAAGGATCTCAAATGAAAATGTATAGTTTTAGTATGATCCTAATGACATGTCCTAGGGTTATAATTAATCTCTAGTATGATTTGTGTTGCGTTCTAAACAGATTGGAAAATGTTTATATGTACATACATACATACAGTAGCTAAATGTAAACCACAGTTACACATTGACCTTCATACACATAATTTACTGTCTTTCAGTCTTTACAAATGTGACATTTTAAGTAGAACACAAATAATTTCAGTGGTGAATATTAAGCCCCTGGTGAACATCTGCCTGCCTATCGTGTGTGTGTGTGTGTGTGCGCGTGTGTGTGTATGTGTGTGTGCGTGTGTGTGTAGAAAACACGTCCACAATATTGAAATGAAGCAATTCGTTTTTCATTTTGATGTATTGTTCATGCATCTACTCTAAATATCTGCATTTATAAATCGTTATTATTGATAGTACCGTTTCATAATGCGGATAAATAAATATTAAAAATAAGACTATAGAATATATCGTTAGGTTAGTTCTCTTCTGATTGAGTTTTCATCTGGAGGATTTCTTTGGTCTTTTTTCTTAAATTAATGAAATTCTGACCATTTAATTTGGTGACGTTGCAGCAGGCGGTGACACGTCTCTGCAAGCTGATTGGCTCTCCTTGTGGTTCTGGCTCAGCTTGTTTCCACTGGAAGTGGTAGCATTCGATTGAGACTTATTATGATCTTGATCTGTTCCATTAGACGCATTTAGCCATTCAATGAGATGTAGTTTATGTGAGGAATGATTCTTTCGGCGTGAGGTAAGAAGGTTCACTGCAAAAGTAATTAACCAGGTTAAGACCACAACTTTCCGCTAGCAAGTGCTAACATAAGCTAAGCTAGTGGTAACTGAGACGACTTGATAACACTAAGATGTCTTTTTTTTTAATCTCCTAATATATATAATATATATTCACCTCTCTGTGCTTACGGGTTACGCGTGATGATAAAAAAGCGTCTTGACTGGAGTTAGCAGAAGGTGGTTATATAGCTCAGCCAAACGTTACGCAAACCTCATCATAAAGCATAAATCGCTGATTAAGTCACATCGATGTCACAACCAAATTGAACAAGCAAGTCCTCTGTGTTAAGCTGGCTCCACACTAGAGGATTTTTAGCCCGTGATGAAGTGAAAATGCTTGTTCCACCTTTCTAACAAACGGTTCACATGTAAACGAGAGTTATAAGTTGCTGTGGCTGCAAAGCTGCAGTGAGCTATTCAACAGAACAGACCGTGGACAGTAAACATGTAGACACACTAAAGTACACTGGCGTGCTGTTCTAGTGCAGTTAATCACTATAAGTAATGAATAACCCTGCAGCACGTCTGACGCGCTGGATGCTACGGACGTCTGGACGTCTGTGACGTTAGCAGCCATGGCTGACGGCTTCCCCGCGGGCCAGTCGCGCCTGGGCGGGCCGTACATCTCCTCCGTCACCAGCAGGTAGATGCCCCGGGGATTGGTACTTTAAATGCATCCCTGTGATGCTTCATAGAGTTCAAGCAGCTCTTTGGGTTTTGATCATATTTAAGTGACGACATTAAACAGATGCCGTGTGTGTGTGTGTGTGTGTGTGTGTGTGTGTGTGTGTGTGCGCGCGCATGCGCAGGACCGCCAACATCTGCGTGCGCGGGGCCCTGCTGTTCCTGGTGGGCGTGGCCCTGGCTCTGGTCCTCAACCTGCTGCAGGTCCAGAGGAACGTCACCTTGTTCCCTCCAGACGTGCTCAGCTCCCTGCTGTGCTCTGCCTGGTGGGTCGCCCCCTGCTGTGGCAGTGCTGCAGGTACACGCACACGCATACACACACGCGCATATGTGCACACACACATGCACACACACACGCACGCACACACGCACGCACGTGCACGAGCACACATATATATATATATATATATATATATATATATACGTACGCACACACACACACAGACACCTGTCTCTCCTCAGCTGTGATTGGCCTGTTGTGTCTCTCCTCAGCTGTGATTGGCCTGTTGTACCCCTGTATCGACCAGCGCCTGGGTGAGCCCCACAGGTTTAAGCGGGAGTGGTCAAGTGTGATGCGTTGTGTCGCTGTGTTTGTGGGCATCAATCACGCAAGTGCTGTATCCTTAGCAGCCATCACTATGACAACCATCTGACCCCTGATTGGCTTGCTGTGATGTGGTGTTTGCTGAAACGTTTTGCCATAATGCCTTCAGCCAGCAGTGTTTGAGTCATGCTCCTTAGCCCCTCCCTCCTCAGAAGGTGGACTTTGCCAACAACGTTCAGCTGTCTCTGACTCTGGCGGCTCTCTCCATCGGCCTGTGGTGGACGTTTGACCGCTCTCGCACCGGCTTTGGCCTGGGTGTCTGCATCGCCCTGCTGGCTACGCTAGCCACCCAGCTCCTGGTCTACAACGGAGTCTTCCAGTGAGTTTAAGCTGTCACCGTAACTTGGCCTGTCACGATCACTCTTTTTTTGTTGGCCGATTAATTGTCCAAGAAATAATCGAAATGATAGAGGTGAGTTCAGAATTGGCGAATTTTCGTGGCGATTGACCTTGAATGTTGAACTTTTTGTGTAAACATTCCAAACATATTTAAACTGTCAGCCTTCGTCGTCAATGTGTGTTCGTTGAGAACTACCTCCTCAAACAGTTTTCTGCGAACTCAAGCAAACTGAAAAATGTTGGCCAATTCTAAACGTACCTCTGTTCGCTATTGTTGTGACATAAATTATTCGTTGTGATTGGTTACACTAGTATCATTGCTTGGCAAAGTAGGTAGCCTACAAACGAAGCGAATTAAACAAATGCCGTATTTTTGCATTTATTCTTCTAAATGTAGTTGGCTGGAATTATGCAGTTGTCAGGAAAAACACCTTTACCTAGACAATACAATATAGCCTACCCATTGGCCTTGAGGGACACGTATCAAGCTGTCTGCTCTGTGAGAGGGAGGGAGAAAGAAACAAGCACAGGAGCAGCGCAGCACTCTTTATGTCTTACGCCAGCAACACGCGTGTAAATACAGTATTATCGCGGTCAGATGGAGGTTATTATCATATATCGCACGATAATTAGCGTGACAGGCCTAACCGTAACACATCAGTTTACCTGCTAGCTACGCACCAATGTATATGTGTGTGTGTGTGTGTGTAACTAGTACCCAGTGCAAATGCACAGTGTTGTCATGGTAACTGATGCTGTGTGCCGCAGGTACACGTCCCCAGACTTCCTGTATATCCGCTCCTGGCTGCCCTGCATCTTCTTCGCAGGAGTCATCACCATGGGCAACATGGGACGCCAGCTGGCCCTGGTTAGTCTTTAATTACCAGTAATAATACTGTTATTACTGTGTAGAGTAGAGCTGTGCGATGTAACGATGTATATCGTATGCTAATTGAAAATATTATTCTTTATCGTTTATATTGTTATGAAAATCACACTCTTGACTGCAATCATTTTCGTCATTTGGGTATTTTGTCCGTATTTTGCGCCGATTACTCTTGTTTGCTTCTTACTGGCGAGGCTTTCATTGCACTTCCAGTAACATGTAGTTTTCCTCAGCTCTCCAACGCTGGCTCTTTCCCTCACTGAACTGTGTGTGTGTGTGTGGAGCAAGGTTATAATAGTTTTGCATTTTTCCTTAGTTCTTATTTTACAACAAATCCTGTTGTCCCCTGGGGTCTCATATTGTCCCCTGGTGTCTCATATTGTCTCCTGTTGTCCCCTGGGGTCTCATATTGTCTCCTGGTGTCTCATATTGTCTCCTGTTGTCCCCTGGGGTCTCATATTGTCTCCTGGTGTCTCATATTGTCTCCTGTTG
>JAOEGT010087127.1:0-29818 GCA_025447795.1 Speoplatyrhinus poulsoni | reverse complement strand
CTCGGAGTAGAGCCGCTGCTCCTTTGCGTCGAAAGGAGCCAGTTGAGGTGGTACGGGCATCTAGTAAGGATGCCTCCATGCCAGTTAATGTATGGTTAAAATGCAATAGGTCAGTCTCTACTAGGCCCACTAAAATAACTACAAAATAAGGGGTCAGAGGGTACGGTCAGCCTTAGGCAGACTATTAGGGGAGTGGTGCCACCCAAACCACACACACACACACACGCACACACACACACACACATAAAACTGAAATATCTGGTCATTCAGTGACTGGTGCTTTTATCAACCTAAAAGTCACATTTCCTAAACACACACACATTTCTGCATCTGTGAAACATGGATAATGTTTGAATAATAATGTTGTTTTAACCAATTACTCAATTAGTTAAGAAATCTTACATTTCTTTTCATTTGTATCTGTGAAAAGGTTAGATCAGGGCTATTCAACTCTGGTCCTGGAGGGCTGCCCCTCTGCATCCTCCAATACACCTGATTCAAATGAACGGGTCGTTATCAGGCTTCTAACAACCTTGAATCAGGTGTGTTGGAGCAGGGAGCGATCTAAAACATGCAGGGTGCGGTCCTCCAGGACCAGAGTTGAATAGCCCTGGGCTAGATTATCATGCATGGATTATCAAAGCATGGATTGCTTAACACATTACATGTATATGTGTTTTACTTATTAAAGGAAAGCCAAATCCAACATCAAAAGAGTTGTAATACAATCCTATTAGCCAGATACGCTGGCTAGATCCAGGGGACGCCTCTCTGCAGAAAAAGGATCTGGTGTGTCTCTAGATAGCGGAAGAGAACAGTGGCTCTTAATTGTCACATATGAGTGTGATGGATTTGTGTCCACAGGTTTCCCTGGTAGAATGATCTAAGAACAATAATGATTAACTATTGGTTGAGGCCCATAGCATAGCCCATAGACAGGACATACTACAACAGGAACGTTCTTTGTAAACATCAACCATCCAATGAATAAATCTTTGTACCAGACATGACACACATACTGTTTGTGGTCCACCCCACCAATAAGCACACATACTATATACTACTCTATTTGTGTCACATATATAAGGTTTAAGTCGATGGTTCACCTCGGTACAATCTGCATTTTATAATACATACAACAACACAAGCATATACACACAAAGCGCTGTGGAAGGAGAGAAGAGACTTTTATATCAAATCCGTCATTTTGATGGCCAGTAATGTTCCCTGCCATATTAAATAAAAGATAAACCTTTGAAAAACTGCTATGCCGCTTGGAGGATAGAACTAATCCATGTGGCTGGAGCCACACCAGCCGTTTATCTAATTGGTCATTCTCAACAACGTGAATTTGGCTGTTAAACATTTAGCACACTGGATTTAAAATGAGCATCCCTGAAGGGTTATATGATGCTCTCGCTGGGTGTGGGGGTAATGGTCATGATATAATTTTACTGTTATTATTTTTAGTGTCTAATGAAGTGGTTCATAGCTTGTGACCACATGGGCCACATTTCTAAACTTCTGATTTAATGGACATTTTGATTGATGAAAATAACGGCCTCATAACTTGTTGTTAAATGGACAGCAGCGGTTTAGTTTAGTCAGTAAACTATGCTACTGTATATGTACAGTATGAGAGCACAACGCATTGTACATATGCCGAACGGTGCTGTGAATATGAACACATTGCATTCTCACGCTAGCAAATAAGGATCTCTACCACTTTCAGTTTCATATATCGTGCATTGGTCCTCTCTTATATGATAGTATTATACCTTGAAATGTGTGGAAACTCTCCCCTCTGAAAAGCAATACTTAGGGTTATTATTATTTAGATGGAGGGAGAGACAGAGACAGAGAGAGAGAGAGAGAGAGAGAGAGAGAGAGAGAGCATAAGTGGAAGGTACAGTTAGCAAGCTGGAGAGATAAAGATAAAGGCACTGTGGGAGAGGTAAAGAGGGATATGTGTGGGAGTGATCGGAGAAGAGATAATAAAACAAAACGTGTTTTATTCCATTTCAAAACTGATTAGATAGAATAGACTCTTATTATAGCACAATTAAACCTTTGGTTCGTACCCAATTACTGTGTAATACACATGCACACGCACGCACGCACGTGCACACACACACACACATACACAGTAAGCAGAGAAACAATGTAGAGAGAGAGAGAGAGAGAGAGAGAGAGAGAGAGAGAGAGTATCAGATAAAGAATGTGAACACTAGGTGTGAGGTGCAAGTGTGATGGAGGCGCTGACTCTTAATTATGCAGAGGGAGAGAACGTGATTGGTGTCACCAACTGGTAGGACCTACACCTGGGACCGTGATTGGCTGAGGGGAGATTTTTATCTTAGGTAACATAGTACTAAAGAAAAGAACCAGCACTTTGTGTTATATCAGTCACTAGAAAGAAAGAGAGAGAGAGAGAGAGAGAGAGAGAGAGAGAGAGAGAGACATATTTCACATTGATAAAATATATAGTATTATTAATCTAATCTGTAATTATTTAAAAAAGCAATGGTTATTTTATTTCTCAGTATATACTGCATAAATACAACTGGTTACGTTTGATAACATTACCTGCACATGACTTTCTTTACTAGAACTGGGCGTTATTGTAAGATGTAAAGTGTACTTTTTCTTAAAGTAATCAATAATCCGACGTGCCGACATATATTTAATGATTTACAAGACACTATTTCTGGAATGCCTCTGACATCACACGGAGCTAAATCTCACATATACTGTGTACACACATGCACTGCACATACACATCAGTAGACGGAGGAAACAGATGTTGCTCAGGCCGAGCACAGTTTGATCATAATTTCCCAAATGTCAAACTGTTACGCGCGCACAGACACACACAAGCGTGTAGACACAGCACACACACACCTGAACTGAAATTGAACAGATAAAAGATTTATCAGTCAGCCAATATAACTGCCAACAAGTGCACTTTCAATCTTGTGCGACCACACATACACACTCACACAAAAACATACATGTGCGCGCACACACACACACACACACACATCCTCTCGCTGAAATCTTCAATGAGTATTCAACAAATGAAAAATGTATGAGTCGCCAATGTAGCAAACAACTACAATTAACTCTCTCTTTTATGCTCTGTATCCATCTCCTTCTCTTTCACTCTCTAAGACTCACAAACAAGATGCTGTGTGTGTGTGCGCGCGTGTGTGTGTGTGCATGTTCCCTGATCAGAGGGAGCAGAAAAGTGGAAAGCTGTCATCACACTGCAGCCCGCAGAGGGGCAAATCTCACCCAGTAACAGCAAAGTCAATGTCGCTGTGCGTAAACTAAAGCCATGTTTGTGCATGCGTGTGAGTTTAGACTTTGTGTCAGCACACGTTAACATTGTTTTGTTCATTTAAATTCAGCAAGCAGCTGTGTGTTGCAGATCTTGGAGGCCACAGTGTGGGACAACCATACCGACCTAGAGAATCCAGGCTAGCAATTAGCAGAGGGGAGCTAATGAGCTGTATCACAGACAGGAAGCTTTGTTTGTTCTCTCTCTCTCTCTCTCTCTCTCTCTCTCTCTCTCTCTCTCTCTCTCTCTCTCTCTCTCTCTCTCTCGAAAGGGAAGAATGCAGCTAAGAATCTTCGAGTTTGGTTTTGCTGGGAGCACTGATCTTCAAACTAATTATTTTTTTAGATTAGTCGCAGTATACTGATGGATTATTGGTAAATCCTCCATGGTCAAACCAATGTTATTGTAATATACAGTATATGTATAACATTTAATTGATACCAGGGGGGAAGTTTAATCTCTCATCCATGCATTTATCCACCCTTTGTCCAAACTATTGTACCACCACTTCAACAACCAGGTTAGTATTATATTTAATGAATTATTATTATTATTATTATTATTATTATTATTATTATTAATAATAATAATTATTATATATATATTTTTTAACCACAGAACATAATCTGTCAGTACAGCAAATTGAGTAATGTTTTTCACTTACCTATTAATTTGTGTAAATATGGCAGATGTTTTGAAGAAGTACAGTATATGCTACAGTAAATTTCATTTACAGTTTTATTTAGCAAATCTACAATTTAATCTCGGAATATTTTCCCCCTTTTTTCCCTAGTGCCATATTCTTTTTAACCTATAGCCTATGCCTTAGCAGTAAAGGGGTTTACCATCATTTGTAAAAGTTATCAAGTCGTTATAGCTACATACAATGCACAATTTGCAGGGTTTAGCTTTAATTTAAATGGAAATAAATAGCCTTTAAAACAAACATACAGTAGATGTAATTGTACATTTTTGTTTTTTGAGTGACTACAAAACTACAATAGCTATGTCAAGTCATTGTGTTCCTGGAGTCACCATTAGCCATTTACCCCTCAGTAAATCCAATCCAAATTATTGCTAGACAATTTAACCATTAGGCCATCTTAAAGGAACACACTTTCTCCCACCAACATTACCCTTGATCTCTTAACTTGTACAGTGACTTCTCGGCTTGTGTTATCAATTGCACCCCCCAAAGCACAGACTTGTCAGTGTTGTGTGGTAATTACAGATCGCTCACGGCCCACTGAATTTACACTGTTGACATTCCTCCCTGGCACTCACACAAGGAAGGAGACTCCATGCTGTTTGGAGACTACAGTGATATATAGAGCTGTGAATGAGTGTATGAGAGGGTCTTCTCAGAGTCCTATTGTAGCGTATAACAAATCTATTCTGATATCTTGATATAGATCAACTGTTCAGAGAGAAAATAGTTCAGATGCAAAAACGACAATCTGACACATTTGTTACGTTTTTGAAAGATATTACTTTGTATTCAGTGACACATCCTTTTCATTGCAATAAGGTGAAATGAGTAAACCAAAATATGGAAACCTAAAATAGCTGTTTTAAGTTAATAATTTCTAAATATTTTCCAGATGGACTTCCAGATGGATGTTCTTGCTTTATACTATATATATTTTTGACCGTTGACTCACCCTGGCCTTCATATGATATGAATCTCCGTCATATAAGGTACAGTAGGATATTAAACTGCAGATATGGTTGGTTAATCGTCAATTAAACAACCATCATGAATGATTTATTTCCCTTCCATAACCTAAATACAGTATGCCTGCATAGGCCATGTCAGTTTAATCCAGCCTAACCAAGAGGTAATCTGGCTAAAAAGGATACATATCTTTATGTCTTTTAATTTAAGAAAGGTGCAAAAACAACATTCTCCCCCTGGTAACACGTCTGAAACATCATGTGCGTCAGTCATCCACACATCTGTAAACACGACGTGATCAATGACTGTCATCGTACGGCGCTTGCTCTTGTATGCAAGTTTAGTATAAAATGCATGTTACATGAATAACTGAAAGCCTTTGTGAATGAACAGGAGAAGGCGTTGACGGCGAGCCGGTGAAGGAGATGTCAAGTCCTCGCTTGGAGGATTTAAATAATTGTGTTTGGGAGCCGTTGAAGGATGCTCATGCAAGGCCACTATCTGCTGCTGCTGTTGTCGCGGACATGATGAATAAGGATTTGTGTAGCTACGCCCGCTCTACTTTATCATGCTAGTGAGGGAGCGTTCATTGTCATAGGCTCCCTAGCTCTCTATCTCTCTCTCTCGTGCGCTCTCTCTCTATCTCTCTCCCCCCCCCTTCCCTGGCAAAAAAGAAAGGCATAACAAATAGATATGGATATAGGGCAAAGCATGGCCACAGCCAGTGTTAGGGCTTCCACTCCCACTATGTATGAGTAACCCCAAAAATTGTTTTACACATACTGTATTTAGTGTCATCAATCTAGATTGTCTTGTTATTTCCCATGGTCACATAACCAGTAATCTCTCAAGTCAAGTGGACGCTAAGAACTATAGGTGCACCTTCACATAAGACAGCAATACATTAACATTCTATAAGAACTGGCAGCCATTATGCTAACAGTATGAGCTATATCATTACTACATTACTGCATGCCTTAATCAAAATACATCTGAAAGAATGTTATTGTTATTCCTGTAGACGCTGGTCTACTGAGCGTGTGGAGTGTGTCCTCCAAATGGACACCAGAAGGTATAAACTAAACTCGCACACGCACACACTGCACTGATCAACCTAAATGTTTTGTGAACCCAGATACATGAGGTAAACTGAATGTAAAATATGTTATTGACCTGTGGCCATGACCCTCTGTTCACCTCTACACTCCTCTGTCCCCTAGCTCTATTACAGTAATCTAATTACCTGCCTATACCTGTCCAGCCAATCACCTTAAGGCTTATACATTTACTGTAGCTGAATTTTACAGTAGAAGGATTCGAACATCTTAATGAAGCTACCTTGATCTATAACAAATGCTCATCCTGTGTTTAGCGAGCGGTGTCACATTTATATGGAAAAACACATTTTAAAAGTTTACACCTTTAAAATACAATTTCTAAAAAATGTCATGGACCTCATGCCACATTTTGCAGATCTCCAGTGGTCTGCAGTGGTCTCAGTTTGAGAATCATAGTCGCTAATGTGTGTTTGGTAGAGCTAGTCAACCATTTACTACTACTGTAGATTAATTATCATTGGGCCTAGAGCTAATTACTTGACAAGCTCCGTCAAAATACGTAATTACCATATGCTCAACAAACCCTCACTGGATACATTAATGGCTATGCAAAATAAAATATAAATTAATTAATAAATAAATAAATAATAGGTCTGAAGGTAAAGGTGAAAACTGTTAAAGCGAGTGCACTTCGGATGCCCATGAGCAAGGCACCCAAGTTTCTCTAGGATTATAGAGAGAGGCAACATTCATTGCATCTCCAAGATGCTAAACTGTGCCAACTCATATTGTGCATATTGTACAGTAAAACAGTAAAGTTTAGCACCTTTGGGCGATCCCTGAAAAATATGTTGCAAGTTCAGCAAATCTGGATGGAATAAATAAAGAATAAGTGTATTAAAGACAAGCAAGCCCAATCAGAGCAAACGGAGGGGAACTGCTATTTCCCCCTCTATCTTCCTTTAAAACAAAACACAGAGGACGGCAGGGCTCCTGCTGACAAGCCATCCAGCAGACAAGCAGAAGACAGAGCCCCTGGAGGGCTCAACTGAGAATTAATGATCTTTTCTGTATGCAAAGGCCACGGTTCAAAAGGCACTAGGTTGATAGGAACTAGCAAAACTCCATTAACTTCATGACGGAGACTGACAAAAATAATATGCTCACACTCCCTTCCAAAATCCCCTGCCCGACCCCCCCCCCCCCTCTCTCTCTCTTTCTCTCTCTCCAACTCTCTCTCTCCATCTGTCTCCTCCCCTCTCTCTCTCTCTCTCTCTCTCTCTCTCTCTCTCTCTCTCCCTCCCGCTCTCTCTGTTTCTGCTTTTGGAGTGCAACGGAGCATGATGGTTCATTTCAGGGGGTCATGTTTCCATGGCGATGCATGGTCAGATACAGGCCAGTGAGAGGTGGAGGCATTTAATTTCTTTATTCACAATCCACTCTCAGCCTGTGAGAGGAAAAAAAGCACAGACCAGATCAGAGAGAACGTCAGTAATAGAGGCTGTGTCAGGGAAGGTGTGTGTGTATGTGTGGAGAAGGAATGCACAGCCTGTTTTGTTTCATAATATCATAACCAAGGAGCTAGAGTGAGGGCTGCCTGCGTCACGCTTTGTTGCGACCCAACAACATATAACACGTTTACGTGTGCGTGTTGCAGAGCTCAGATCTCTGCTTTACAGAGTCACGCCCTGCGATGCCCCGATATTTCATGTATTCCTTGTCGAACCCTCGACGGAAACAAATGGTAGACGACAAGCAGAGGCAGATACTCTGCTGAGGCATGTGCAACGGGCACAAAAGACGCCTCTAAGCCTGAAATACTTGCAGTACTGATTTGATTCTAAACATATCACATACTATGGGTAATACATTCTACATGAAGATTGCAGAAGCCTCGCTTACTGCACTCAGCGTACCGCCGCAACCTCATCAGAAGTGACCAATCACTTTCATCGAGGAAGAGGCTTTGTTTTATTCTAACAACTAAATATTTGCAATATTCACACACATATAACATATTTGATAAGATAATTATTTAAAATGTGAGTTAGTTGCCATGGTTAAAATAATATGTTGGTGTTTTATGTAAATCTTTTTGTCGCTTCACTCTCAACAACTTTAAGGCACAAAAGCATTATGTGACCTTTCTGGTGTATTGTTAGCATTGGATACACATTTGGAATTCTCTATTATCTAGAGAGATATTGTTACCATCCTAAACTCGTCTATTTGCGTAATATTAGTATGTTAGCATGTATTATGTATTTTCTGTACACAGCCTGAGGAACATACTGTACAGCATGGCTGTACACAGTAGCCCTGTGGTCATTTAGATGGGAGTGATTGAGCACAGTGTGGAAGCCATTACTGCTTGCACGCTCCATTGTGAAAGAAAACAACACCGCTCTCTTCCCCCCCAGTCCTCGCACTTTGCGTGAGGGAATTCGGTAATAAGGTTGTGATTGCTACGTAAAACTGGACAGATCTAAAAATATAATGGCGGATGCTAGTGTCGATCTGATCATTCATTCTGAGATAAGGGCGCCCATCTGACATGTATTCACCTGCATGCCTCTCTCTTAGCATTAGACGTGTTAGTCTGACTTAATCTGGACATTTCCATGCCACGTGCTCAGAATAAACTCTCTAAACTTGAGTTTACACACACACATACACACCCACACACGCACACACACGCACACGCACACGCACACGCACACACACACATAATGAAGCTGATAATTGTTTCAGTTGCTCAATGCCGTAAAGTGAATTGGCTGTGAAGCAAGAAAATTCCTTGGGAAAGCGGAGGGAGGGCATTTCCTTGCATACGAATATGTTTTCTTCTGTAGAGGAGTGTCTTTGGCTATGGGTCTCCAAGGTATTGGAAGCAGTGTCTCTGGAACTCTGTTGCCCTCTCAGCCGGCTGCAGTCCAATTCTTAATAGAATTAAAAAGGATTAATGGGCTCTTTAGTATGCTGGAGGTCAGGCCTGCCTCTCCCAACCCTTTCTGCAATGCTTATTTCCCCATCTCCAACTCGAATAATGCACTGACTGATATATTCACCTTGTTGACTGCAATCGGCTTATCGGCAAATAAGATGACATTCACCGATGGCAGTGGCTAATGTTTATCTGTTGAGGCACGTTTATTTTGCACTGGCTAAATGGTAAATTGGAGAAGATCCAATAGGTGGTACTACGATACCACCCACAACAGCCACTGGCATGGCATAAGAGGGCAAAGGGTGCTGTCCACACACAGCTTGTTTTCAAAGCAAGTGAAATAAAACATTGATCAATGGTATCAATATCAGCCCAGAATTTCACAATCGTGCATCCCTACTAATAACAAACATTACGAGTGCTAGTCGGGGCAAAGACAGCCCACTATGTCCTTTAACGTGGCTGTGAAATACATTTTATCTTGCTATACCTGTATGAGCTTTATTCATGATAGATGTGTGTGAGGAAAAGACAGAGCTATCGAGACAGGGGGTGGCATGGCCAGGATCTCTATGTGACGTTGAAAGGCCTTGTCTTGTGTGTGCATCTCAACACATACTCCAGCTGTACTCCTGGCCCCTTTATCAGGGCCAGACATGTGTGTGGTGGGTAGGCATAGCTGCACTCACCTTATCTGATGAAGACAGTATCCTTTCACTATCAGATCACTATTGCGAGGAGAAGCATACCCTGCCCTATGCTATGGGTTGTATATGCAGCGTGGGCCACTGGCCAGCAGAAAACTGGAAGAGAAATGCGCGGAAGTGGATGCAACGCAACCCAGGCTATCTCCACACGTCTGAGTCAAATGTGAGAGGGTGAGAAAATAAGCATCTCCGAGAGGTGAATTCTCCGAACTCTGCATGTCTCCATTTATAGAAGTAATATGCACACTCGTCTGATGTGCAAATAACCCTCTGGAATGCCAATTCGCAGTTTCACTGCCAAGTTTTCCATAGAGCGATGGTAACCTTTACCTAGCTGCTCACAGCTTATTATGTCCCTCGGCCAAATTATGTAAAGAATCTGCTTCTAATTTAGTTTCAGCGAGTGGCTAGAGAGGCTAGAGAGGCTAGAGAGGCTAGAGAGGCGTGCCAAGATCCTTTCCTAGCTAGTGATGGCGGGGGATTGGAAAGAGAACTAGAAAGATACCAATAGGCCTGTATTCACCAGTCAGGTGCAAAGGGAAAGGTTACCCAATAAGGCCTGTGTGGTTTGTATATGTTTGTACTCCGGTGTGGTTGGAGACAGCGCTTGCCTGCTGCATCTGCACCTCAACTGTGTGATCTGACCTCCACTTTGCTCTCTCTCACTCAGTGTGACACACATAACGTCAGGAAATATAAACAGTAACTAGGCTAACCACCCTCAGGGATGAACATGACAGGTAAAGAATGCATTCGGAATCACAACAAGCTTGTTAAGAGTACAACTAACGACGCTTCCTAAAAGTTAATCTGATGGGACAGGAACACACCGTGTTGACAGAGACACCAAACCACAGTGTTTACGCTGAGCAGTCTAGTGTGTCGGCCGACGAGTGCGTCTATGTGTGCGTGCGCTCGCGCATGTCTGTTCCGTGACTAGTGGCCTCTGAGGGCCGATTGGAATCCAAAACAAGAAGGTTAAAGATAATAATGTGCACCACTGAGGTGTCAGCGATGAACTCAAAATGTGTGGCAAGAGTGAGGAGGGTCAGATGACATTCTGCCTGTTTATAGAAGCAGGCAAGACCTGTACATCTCTATTTGTCAGTGTAGCAGACATCACTAGGCTTACATGTCTATAACACAACATGCTTTGCAATTACAGGGAAACCTATAAAAGCAATGTGCTTCATGCATTCCTGTAATACTCATATTATCAATGGCCTGTAATTTGAAGCGTTATCATATTTGTGCTTACTTTAGTATTTAGAGGTGACCTCACAAAACATAACGCAGCCACAGTATATTGTCTGTTTATCAGTGTGCTGCAGTGACATCAACTGGACGTTGTTATCACTGCAGCCCTTCTCTTACTTCTCTTACAAGTAGAATTACAGTAAAGAAGGATCAAAGCACGTCAGGTTGTTGAGCTCAGATAATATTTCACAACAATGTATCACACACACAACATATTCCAGTGATGTGAGCGCAACAATGCTTAACACACTTGAAACACCCCCGTGATTCAATGCATCTGCCAGTGTGTGTGTATGCGTGTGTTAACGTGTGTGTACAATGGCATAATGTGTGATATACTGGCAGTAGTTTAGTGAAGTGTACAGACGCCTGTGTTCTACTCAACCTATTTATCACACTTAGAAATGGAGAGGTTAATAATCTAGATATATTGTGTGCAATGCCAATAAAGAAGCATCTTCACTGAGCTTACCCTACTTAGGGTACAAGTTTACGTTTTAGAAATAGGTCATTTAGCATTTTGTTAAGTATTCAGGAGTCAGTACGGGTTAGATGTCTTGTTCTAGGATACTCAATATAAGGCCAGGAACAATATATCAGCAATGGAACTCAGGACCCAGCCACTAGACTACCCCACCCTCGGCTGGTGTATTTTAATAGAAAGTTAAGATGAGCAGAAGCATACAGTGCTTGTATGAAGTCTAAAGTGAAGACGTGGTCTGGTAAAAGTAGGCCCGCTTGTATGTATAGTCTGAAGATAAATATAGATCATAAAACGTGTCAAAAAATAAGTGTCCGAAAGGATAATGCATTTTCTTCCCCGGTGGCTGGAGCAGCTCTTGTGTGGAGGGTTTAGGGTCGCTCATGGTAATTGTGGAGTGACAGTGGTCTTACAGAGTTGCGGCTGCCTGCTGGTTAACACTGTTATTTAGGTTGACCTAGCGGGATGAGTTATGGCTGCCGCTCTCCTGTAATTACGTTTCTTCGTGGGCTGGTCCTGGTGACAAATGATGACAACTGGCAGGAAAGCCAATGAAGGAATCCTCCTGTCAGTCGATGAGGAATGACTCTAGTGGCACACTGACATTACAGGCCTGGGGACGCCAGAGGAACCCGTCTGATCCAGTCGTGCTTTGCCAGAGAAGGTAAGCAACCCACAAAAAACTCACTTTGACAAAATATAGATATACTGTATGAGTCGAGCATCAAGTCTCAAAGTGCTTATTAGTTTTATTGTAATGCTGTCTTCTTGAAAGAATTGTTAAGTATTTTTACAAAGTCAAAATAGTAGACCTATTCTCAAGTTGTTTTACCCATAGCATGATAACATTAATTAAATTAACATGCCTACATCTGCAAATTCTTGTACGTGAACATATCAGCTTCAGCGTGTTTGTTTTGCTGCTCTCTAGTTGTCCTCCACAGCAGCCCATGGCCACGTGTGAACAGCTACAGAAGTGGGTGCCTTACCTAAACATGACAGTAACAGACAGATTATGTTAACTGACATTGTTCAGGCCCACAGCGACCCGCCTCCTCCCGTGGCCTTATAGTCCCTAAAAGCTCCGGCTGCGTCACTCGTCGCTGTAGGCGCGGCTGCAGTTGGAAGCCCAGGGACCTCAGCAAGGCAATCGGTTTGTGAGGTTCTCGCATACTTTCACACGAGTCCACTCTGCTCACGCCGAATGTTGCTGCTTGTACTGTACATGTGCTTGTTTGTGTGGTTCAGTGAGGTTGGCAGGTCCTATGGATTGTGTGTGCGCGTGTGTGTGTGTGTGAGAGACTTGCAAGAAATGTGTAGTACAGTACATGTTGTGCATTTGCAGTGCTCAGGAATGACAGCGAGCATGGTGTGAAATCCTGATTGTTTCTGAGGGATTATCCTTCACAATACAACGCTTTAACAGAGGGCCAGGAAAGCTGTAACAAGACCCACCCACCCCGAGTTCACCCTTCGGAAGAGGGAGAACAGAGTAGAGTGTAAAGGGGGGGGGGGGGGGTTGGAAGGTACGTGCAGGATGAAGGGACAGAGGGAAATCAGTACAGTGAGAAGAAGTTTAACTTCAGCAGAGGTTTGTTTGACAGACTGAAGACCCTCTCAAGAGAGTACGCAAGAGAAAGCCTCAAGATTGCGCAACACATAAGCAATATAAATAAGTTGTGCTTGCCTTAAACATGACTCCCATGTAATATTGCATGTGGTTTTATTGTTACGGCAACAAGCTGTTGCGCTGCAACAAAAAGCCAGGAGTTAATACGACCCTTGGGGAAGGGAAAGGCAGGCATGGTTTTATTCCAGATCTGTGTGTTCGCGTGAAGGAGAGGTGTGTTTGATTGGATTCGCTTGTTCTTTTTTTTATAAGACTTTCTCAGCAGGATCAGGTTGCCATACCCAGGCTAACCCGGCCGTCCGGTGGGGAGCTGTGGTTCTGGGAAGGAGAAGGAGGAGGCCGCTAGTACGGGGGGAGGGCCGTAAGGTGGAGAAGGCTGGGGCTGCGGGTTCTGCTGTATTCCCATATATTCCCGTGCCACTTCCATGCGGTGAAGAACATTCCGTCGCACTCGGAAACTCTCCATAATAAGTGGCTCGTTATTGTTCAACGTCTTCCCGCTGTAATGTACTCTGCATTGCGTGTGTGATTGGCGGTGCGTAGCAGAACATGTTGGCACAGCGCTGGTTAGCGGGCATGATGGGTGAAAACCCAGACGGTTGCCATTAGTGTGTGTTTGTGTGTGTGTTGCTACTGGCATGCTCTAATGCATTGGTAGTGTGTGTCTGTGTGTGTGTGTGTATACTACATTGTAGATGTCCTGTGTGATATCTTGGTAACGCAGGCGAGTGTTCAGGTCTGCTGAGATTAACACTGAGAGACCAAAGCCCCATTAAAAGGCCTTGTAAACTGACCTCTCCCTTTGCACCGTCAGAATGGGGAATGATGCTTATTACTGTTGGACAAGAGCACTCAAGAACTGTGAATATCTTTTGTCTCCACCCGCCTCTAATACTGCATGTACTTACATGGAAGGTCTAGGTGAAATCCACACTTAAAGGTCTTGTGGAGCCGCATGAGAATGAGAACATGAGCCTGTTTTCAGAAGGCCTCCATCCAGGCCCTTCTTAATTCTTGATGTTTTGGGTTGCGGTCGCTTTTTCCGAAAGGCGTGTTTTGACACTGCTGTGGCGTGGTGCTAATGCTGGCCAAGCAGGGTGCTGAAGCTAGACCAGAACCATTGTTCCAGAACTGCTCGAGATTCACTGCATGCCTTCGCCTAACTTGAATGGGCCACACAGTTCCAGGCTGATGTTAGTAATGGTTGACGGTAAATGTATGATCTAGGAGGTAAGTTGTTGAATTTCAGAACCAATCACAAAGGCCTTAGATGGAGGCAAAGACAGCTGTTTATCTCTCCTCACCGGCCCTTTAAACAGAAGGATTTGTAGCCCTTGAGAGCTGAGACGAGGGGAAGTCAATGAAAGTAATTATTTATCCCTAAAAGTTTTGCTTAGTTGTATAATCACTGTGTTAGGGCAGTTAGAGATACAGGAAGCTTGTGCTCGTGTGAGCGTGAGCTCTGCCTGTTTTCAGATTTTCCTGCGTCAATGCTGCTCTCATCTGTTTATGCAGTCCCTCTGCAGACGACTGTATGGGTGAGGACAGAGCAGGCACGAGTGTACACACACACAAGATCTTTAGACACTTCGCAGTTGAACAGAAATCGTCGTACATGACATGAACCTCAAATCAAACACAAAACAGCAATAAATGTTGCAAGAGAGAGAGAGAGAGAGAGAGAGAGAGAGAGAGAGAGAGAGAGAGAGAGAGAGAGAGAGATGTCACAATCTGATGACAGGATTTTTCCAAATTGAATGGAAATGTGTAACAAAAATACAATATAATTGTTTATTAAGTTATGTAATGGTCAAATTGACCTGTTTTAAGATTTAGATTTGTCTGAAATACCATGTAGGTTTTTTTATTCAGCATGAAACTTGATGATATCCTCAGCATTGTTACTGAACAACAAGTTGCAACCAAATTTAACAGTTTCAAGGGCCTTTAAAAATAATAGTTACATTCGTAATGTTCGTAATGTTCAGCTATTCTGTAATGAGAATAGCTAAAAATGCTTGTAAAAATCTAGTTATCTCATTACACCTCAAAACACATATATACACACTCATATCTGCACACACACTGTACATATGAAGTTAATAGAGATATTTCACCCACTGACACGTCTTGTAATGTCTAATATCACACACGTTAAAAGTTAAATTGCTGAATACTGCCCAGTATGCTCTTGACCAGCTCTTTGAGATTGAGAGTGATGTAGTGGATGGTGACTAATATCAATATGAACAGGATCCTGATCATGATGACTCCTTCTCTGATGAATAAATGGCTGAAAAGATACTTACGTCAAGACATGGCAATATAGCTTGATCTTCTATGAACTGAACTAGTAAATGGATTGCATTTACATTGCATGTACACGGTTGCCTCACATTCACCCAATCAAACACATTCATACACTGATGGTGGTGTTGGCCATGAAAAGCAGCATCCTACCATCAGGAGTAGTTAGGGTTAGGTGTCTTATCTCAGAACATCTCGACAATTGGCCAGGAGGCAACGGGTTTTGAAACTGTGACTATCCAATCACCTGTCACCCTGCGCTACCCACTGTGCCACTGCCACCCTTATACCCCAATGTATAATCAAGGTAGAAAGTAGGCTCAGAATATAATCAGAATGACTACAGGGCCAACTAAAAAAATAAACTGCATCTCCTTGCTTTTGATTTGTGTGTAACATGTTGTTAGTATATGATTATAATATCACAACAGATAAGCAGAACATTGTGTTAGGAACATTAAAAAGTAGTGTAATTTTGTCTATAGCAAATACAGACACTGGTATAAGATTTTTGGATAAAAATTTAAAAGTATTTATTGTAAAAGTAAATATGGTCTAAATGTACTACATAATAGTAAAAAAAACACAACTGGTAAATTGTATTATTCATGTGTGTAATGAGTTGGTTATATATGTGAAAGATATTATTTTGGAGGGAAATATTAGTGATAATATTTTGTGATTTTCACGGGTTAATTTGACCTGCTAAGATATTGAGTGTAACCAAAATGTGAACATAACACACGGGGTAAAGATAAAACTACATTGAACTAGGCATAATAAGCTTACTTTTTTATTATTCTATTATGAATATGCTATGATTATGTGTACATGGCACCCTCTACTGGTGAAATGTGCATTATTCTCTCACTTCCTTTTCCTGATGAAGTTGAGTAAGTACGCTAGCTTGTTAGCTCTGCCACTGTAATAAAAGCAGCGTTTGCAAGTTTTTTTGAACATATTTTCTGAATTTAGTGTATTTATATCTGTATTTTCTCATATGTATTTGTGTTTTTTATGTAATGTAGCTTTTCATTTGCTATCTATTGCTAATCTCGTCTATTAGCTGTTATTAGCACCTGCATACCCATACTGACCACTGAAATCTGTGACAACAGATTTTTTTATTTCTGCAGTTTATGAAATAAAATATACAAATATTTGTTATTTAAAAAAAAAGTTTATTTGTTAATGCATAGGCTTTAATATATATTTGCATTAGGCTACATACTCTAAAATGTGTTTGTATGCCTACAGCCTATTGGGTCACCACTGAATAGGCTATGTAACCTGCACAATAATCTAATGTAGGAAAATGGTGATTTGCCATCCTCTCACCTTTATGTGGACATACAATTGAGGATCAGAGAGCCAGTAACAAACAGGTCACTTGCGGAAAATATCTATCAATGCCCTCTCAAGTCACAGATCACGGTGTGATACCATTTATGATTAAACGGAGCTATATTTTTCAAGTACAGTAATGTGTATGTCATTTGTGTTTTAGATTATTTGGCGCTGTCGAAGGAAAACTGCATGCCAAATGTGTTTTACATGTTGGCAGGTATATGAAAAAAGATGGTATATGAAGGTATATGAAAAAAAAACTAGGAAGTACTTATGTTAATTTTAATTCATTGCATTTATATAGCGCTTTTCTAACCTTTCCGGTTACTCAAAGTGGTTTACAGTATATTGCCTCACATTCACCCATTCACACACTAGTGGTGATTGCTGCCATGCAAGTTGCAACCAACCAACAGGAGCAGTTAGGGGGTTAGGCATGATGCTTACAGGGAGGTCAAAACCGGGGTTCAATCCCAGGACCTTCCAGCTGGGAGCCCAACACCCAGACCACTCGATCATCCTGTCCCAGTTACAGTAAAACATATTTTAAATGAATGCAAAATGAGTCTTGACTCATTTCAAAATACACTAGTAATTTTACAGGATATTTTTTTCTTCATAGTTCTTTCATTTGATTGTATGCAGTGTATCAGAGTTCACATACAATTGTTTGTAATAATTTTCCCAATGGTAGAACGTGATATATTTCTTGGTGATTGGCAGGAGTGAACACTTCAGTGACCACTGTGTGCAGTGTGTTTGTGTGTGTGCGTGACGGTGTGTTTGTGTGTGTTTTGCTAATGGGAAGTGCCATCTCGTGCTGACCAAGTGATATTACAACACATACTGTAATAAATCAAAGCTCCACCTTCAGGAAATAGGAGGTGTTTAAGGAAGATAGGAGGAAATGTGTTTGCAGTGTAAACCTCCATTTTCTTAAGAGATTGTATTTTCCTCTCTCTCATTCTCCAGGATAAATCACATTGCTATTGATAATGTCAAATCCTTCTGGCAATGCAAGAGGTAAGTGATATCTCTATACTTTAATGTGCAACAAATGACACTTTCTGGAGTTCTAATAAGGTGAATATCTTTGTATATAGGGTGTAGCACAAGAAGTGTACGCTGTGCTGACAAAACAGTCAATGGATATTTATACCAAGTGAATGTTGGACATTTGGAATGTTATGACATTCGTGTGGAAAAGGATGAGGTATGTAGACTTAATTATGTAAAGCTAAAAATGCCAAATGTCAGATCATATGACGATACTGTTTTGGTCTGCTTGGTTGTTTTATTCAGTGTTTAATGTTATTCATAGAAAACAATTGCGTACTTTGGAAAACCTTCTGGGCCTGTGAAAACACTAAACTTCGACAACTTTACCACCAACGAGTGCCAGAATTATACTGCAGTATATACATGTGATGTAAGTACTTTTAGTGGAAACATTCTACAAAGATATTGATTGATATAATTAATTGAAATTCATGTGTACAAATACAAGTGCATCTCAATGAATCACAATATTGTGAAACAGTGAAGTAATTTTTATAATTCAATGAACTAAGTGAAACTCATATATTGTGAATTAATTAAACACAATGTAAAATAGTTCAAGCCTGTATTTGTTTTACTGTTGATGATTACGGTTTACAGCTCATGAAAACCCCAAATCCAGTATCTCATAAAATTAGAATATGACATAAGACCAGTCATAACATGTTTAATACAGACATGTTGGCCTTCTGAAAAGTATATGTAATGTGTACAAGCACTCAGTACTTGGTTGGGGCTCCTTTTTCATGAATTCCTGCATCTATGCGGCGTGGCATGGCGTCGATCAGCCTGTGGCACTGCTGAGGTGTTATGGAAGCCCAGGTTGCTTTGATAGCAGCCTTCAACTCGTCTGCATTGTTGGGTCTTGTCTCATTTTCCTCTTGACATCCATCCATCCTCATCCGCTTGTTTGTAGTCGGGAGGGGAAGTCGGGGTCGCGAGGGTAGCAGCTCCAGGGTAGCAGCTCCAGCAGGGGACCCCAAACTTCTTTCTCAAGCCACATTAACCAACTTTGACTGGGGGATCCCGAAGCGTTCCCAGGCCAATGTGGAGTTATAATCTCTCCACCTAGTCCTGGGTCTTCCCCGATGCCTCTTCCCAGCTGGACCTGCCTGGAACACCTCCCTAGCAAGGCGCCCAGGGGGCATTCTTACCAGATGCCTGTACCACTTCAACTGGCTCCTTTTGACGCAAAGGAGCAGCAGCCCTACTGCCGAGTTCCTCACCGATGGCCAGGCTTCTCACCCTATCTCTAAGGCAGTGTTCGAATTACGCTGAGGCCCGGAATAGTCCGGCCCCCTTAGTTCTGGCCAGGGCATCCCTAGTTCAAAGGATATGAAGTTGTTTTCGGAAATAGCAATGTCGATGCGACACAGAGAAGTAGTAAGCCTTTCAAAGTGGACTGTTCCTGGTCTGTATTGGCCAAAAAAGGGAAAGAGGCAGAGAAACGGGTGAATAAAGGAGTGCGTATGTTACGTAGATTACTACACACAGTTTGTTTTGTAACACCCCTATGAGGATATGGCCAGCTACGTAGTATTCAGCAAAATATACAAGCTAAGAAACTGATGTTGATCTCCAGTACACAAACCGTAAGTAAAAGTTTAATGTTCAACATTTGCAGATGACCAAATCTGTAAATCTAGTTTTTGATACAGTAACTCGTAGGCTACTATAGCATAAACAACTCGAGTCTGCTGGACAGGCATATGATCAAGAGTGATGCACTGTACACTTCAATAACTACATTTGATTAATATATGCTATTGTTCAGTAAATGGATTATAAATAGGCTGCTTAAATAATGTTGTGTTGATTTACTTAACCTAAACATTACTCGTTGATAAAGACGCACTTGCTTGTCATACCGAAATTGTATTACCTGATGGAAATTAATTGCCATTTTTTGTACCGCGAGTAATGCGTTTTATTTGTTTAATTTATTTGTTTAATTTTACTGGTTATTGTTTAACCGAATATCACTCCATAATACAGGATCCCTTCATTTTCATACAACATCCCTCTGGTCTATTGTAGCTGCATGTTTATGTTTTTACTGCTCTATTAGATATTTAATAATAGATTATACAGCGCAAACAACTACTGTATATTCAACTGTATGTAAAGATAGTGGATTAATTGCTAAATGCTGGTGAGTTAAGTGTGATATCTAGTGGCAGAAAGAAAAAAAGATTGTTCTGCAGACCAGATAGAACTCGAAAGAGACTTGAGACTTGACTTGGAGGCTAGCTCAAAGACTTGAGACTTGACTTGGGTTTGACTTGACTTGTGAGCATCTCTGTACTTGCCTGAGTAATTGTCAGCATGTATGTTAATATAGCCTATAGCCTCACTGCCCAAACATGCTATTCTCATGTTAAGCCTAGGCCTAGGCTACTACACAATCAATTAATTCTTGCTTCCAAGTATTTAACAACATAATCATGAGCAAATAGAGTGGAGGAGGGGATAACATATTTATTAATATAGCCTAGTTATTTGTGATTTGCTATAGCCTACGTGGTGAAATTATATTACAAATGTATAAAGATGTGGAGATGTAACAATACAAATTAATTCCTATCTACCTACCTATCTCAACAACTGACTTTGTATTACTTCTTAAAAATGCATGCAAAATTGTGGACACTAACTAGTAATTTTTCCAGAAACGTGAAGACCAGAAGGGCATACTCCCAGGCCCCCTCCAGAATCCTTGCTAGTGTAAAGAGCTGGTCCTTAGTTCTAAAAAATCTAATTTTCTGAGATACTGAATTTGGGGTTTTTATGAGCTGTAAAGCGTAATCATGAAGATTAAAACAAATACAGGCTTGAACTAATGCACAATATACTGTATGAGTTTCACTTTGTCAATTTAATTATTGAAATTACTTAACTTTTTCACTATTTATTGAGATGCACTTGTATTATGTTCTGAATTATTGCAAGTAATCATCAATATTGTGATACTTTTATGTTTCAGACAACCACAGATTGTATCAGTTATTCTGCCATTGGTAAGAGAAAGAAATAATGTCAACACAGTATAACAACAATAAGCAATGTCCTTTTTTGTTATCTGCTAATCTCAAACAGGAAACGACCATCTGAAGCATTTTTACTCTAATGGCTGCAAAATAATCTCAGATTTCTCCTTTAACAGAAAGCAACATTCTAGAGGCTGAACCCACAATAGGTGAGTTAAAGGCAAGATTAGTCATTCTCGAGAATGCTTGCTCAATTCAAAACTAATTTTTGAGAAGCTCCACCCCTTGAAATGCATTACATCTAGGGCATTGTTGCAGGCTTCGCCTCTTAGTTTATGTTCCTATTTACGGAGCTGTGCCGAAGTACGAGATTACAATTTCAGCACTCACAGAGAACGGTAATATCATAAAATGCAAAGAGATATTTGGTGAATTAGACAAAACTGTATTAGCTTATAATTAGCTTTCAATAGCCGACTACACCTTTAAAGGTGTAGTTTGTTTTTATTGTGAAGAAGGGGAAGGCGAGTCCAGGATTATATATCCATGTGTGTTTAGTCCAATTGCATGCCTTGATTAGTATTAAGTCACAGTGTGGCATATTGGGAACCAGACTGACTAAGACGTCATTCATCAACATCTGAGCCAAAGGGGAGCTTGATCTGAAGTCCAGATAAAACGGAAACTTCAGCCTCTTTTTCAAGGTTTTGGGAAGCCTGACTGCAATATCATTATGTAGGATAGCTTCTTCTACGATGTCTTTGGCACCTGTTAGTTAATAGTTGAATGGTGGTGCCACTTATTAACAGTAACATTTTATGCTGAGGGCACACTAAACACAGATGCTGCATTAGTATACTGCGCACACACTATGGAAGTAGTCATACCTGCCAACATTTGGCTTCGAAAAAGAGGGAGATTTTCCAGGTTATCTGCAAATAGCCTACCTAGTACAAAAACCTGAAAGTGTGGACTACATCAAAGTGCAAACATTGTGAGAGAGATTGGAGTGTGTTGTTAGGCATTCTTACTAAACAATTGTTGTAGCAGTTATTCTGTCAGTGTCAAATAAATAACATTTACATATAAACTGTAAGCAATACCTGTGTGCCTGTACTGATTTTTGCAGGAACAGGAATCGATGAGCTGAAGTCCAAAATGAACACCACAGGTGCGTTAAACGGGCTCTGTGTATTTAGTTCCTTCTGAACCAAGAGGATTTTATGCCGATTGTACACAAAACACATTCTCCTCATGTATAGAATAAGCACTATGAAAATAATGTCAAAAATGTTTTACTTTACTCTATTAGATCAAATCCATATCCAGGGATGGGCAAAAATACATCAAAATTAATTTTAAAATGAAATACTAAATATAAGTGTAAAATGAACAAACAAAATAAACTACAAAATACAGCAGCCAAGCAATGTATAAAAATAAACAGTATTTTTGTATTTTAAAAATACTAAAAAAGCAAGAGCAAGCAATACAAACAGTTGTAGCCATGCTGATTTGTTAAAGGCTAATTAGAAAGTTGCAAAATTAACCAGAGCTCATGCCCAGTAGGATGTGGCAACTGCAAACATTCCCCAATGGAGCGTGTTCAGACCATGGATGTATTAGGTCTAGTTCCTGTTCTGAGTAGGCTAACTATTGAATTAAACATAATTTTTGATGATGACATGCATACATTTTGTCTGTTGCCCAGCTGTAAGTGTGGGTGTGGGTGTTGTCGCCTTCATCATCATCATCGCCATCATCATCATCATCTTCTGTATTAAGCATAGGTAAATGCAGATTTACAAACAGCATGCATTTAACAATGTTTTCAGCAAGAATATTAGCTTGTCATTTCATAAAGATTTCAAATGTTCATGCATGTTTTACATACATAATGCACAATGATCATTGTCAGTGTTGATGGCAAGATGGTAAACTACAATGAGGCTGCATTCACACAAGAACGGTGAAATTGCTTGCTGTCCCGCTACTTCCAACGGCAGAGTTATTAAATGGCCCCCTCTGTAGATTTAAACAAAAGCAGTTACTTACTGTTAACGTGTAGCACCGCCCACAAGCTTTCCTATTGATTTGCTGCTATGCTCTGATTGGCTTCCCATGATGGCAGAAGAAACAAAATAGGGCATGTTCTAATTTTTGCCGTCTGCCGTTACGCTTCTAGAAGCGGAGCGGGAAGCCTTTTTTGAACGACTTGCTATGAGAGGCTCCTCTTTCCCGCGACGGCATTGCCGCTTGCTCATGTGTGAATGCACTGTAAGAATTTCCTGTGCATTTGTATGTAATTTATGCCACTTTGTCATACAGATTATAGTAATTCCATATGGCAACCTTGCTTCAGTTTTATCATTTACATGTTTTAATAATAATTATAATATTACAAACTCAGGAAATCTCATTGTGATCAACCTACCAGTGCCAATCCCAATGACAATCATTCCGCCATGCATGGAAATGGACAAATTCACAGTGTCCAATACAAGTAAGCTAAATATACAGTATACCCATGTTTTGAGCAATTACTATCTACAATACTTTCTAGAAATAGACACTTTTTTCCATAAATAGGAAGAGCCAACTGTTATCTGTTAAAGTTGTTATTGATTACTTAGACAAAATTCCTGGAACTTTGCACTTTTTCACAATCATATTCATGTGATTGACAGACTAGATAGATTCACCTGATTAATCAGGGCCTAATTGGTCAGAAATCATGATCAAATGTAAATCCTACATGCTAACGGATGTCTATGAAATTTCTAACAAAGTACACTAAATCTATAACTCAAAGTCCTGCCTACAGCACTTTTTTATATAAAAAAATAAACAAATTTTTTGTGGTTTATTCCTGTAGCCAGTGCAATGGAATCCAGTGGGGCTTTGCATGTTGTAAAATAAAGGAAGCCTTGAATCAGCAGCCCGTGTACATGTAAGCTGTTATGTCTTATGTCATGTTATGATGCTTTAGTTCTTAAGTGATTATAATAAACCTAATTTATTTATAAGTTTTCAACTTTATCAGGGATGATGCAGGAGGAATGCAGAGCGAGAACAACTAAATATATTATTTTCCATTATTATATTTTTCTCGTTTTTTGTTTTTTTGTGTAGTGTGAAAATATGACTACATTTACAGTTAACTACAGTAAATATGCAGTCCTCTTGTACTTCTAAGATTTAAGTTGATAACATTAATTAATAACATTTAATTAGCTGTCTATTTATGTCAATTTGTCAAATGTAAAACTCATGTAGCAAAGATAAAACAACCCTGAAGTAAGGAAACCCCAAAGGGCAAAAAACTAAATAATGTTATGTAATGGGGAATAAATCTGCTAAAGAGGTTCCTTTAGATGTTAGCGTGGGACTACTGCTTAATGTGTTTGTTTTCCCTTTAGTATCACAACTGTGCAACCTGTGGCTTTGGGCCGTGCAGACCCCCCAGATGAAGCAACACCACTGAATTGGGCACCTGGGTGAGAACATGGCAGTCCTATAGCTGTGGTCAAATAGTCCCACATTACCTTACTGTTTTAACCTAATGTCTCTTTTCTGTCACTGAAGGACTGATAGTGGCAATGCCCCTGAGCCTGGTCAAGCCATAGTGGTGGACATTTATGGCCCTGACTCAGCTCCAGCCACATGTCAACTTGTGCCAGTGAGTGCGAACGCCTATAATAATGACTCTTGAATTTAAATATTTAACCATTGTAATGCTTATTTGCTTGCTTCTGTTTTGCCACAGGGAAAATTATATAAGGATGTGGTGAGTGGCGTGAAGTGACCAAGAATGTAATAGTTATTATTATTATTATTATTATTATTATTATATATTCATAAATAATTAGTAATTGTTAATACAAATTATTATTATTGTTGATACTAATTATTATTGTTGATATTATCATATACACACAGTGTGTGTACAAATAAATACATAATAAATACATATTAATAAATAAATCTTATCTATATACTGTATATACACAGTATATATACCAACATTGATGCAGTGTTTTCCAAGACATTCAAAACCTCTAAAAAGTAAACTGTAGACCAAATAATTATATTTTTCACCTGTCCTGTATCACAGTTCTATAGCACTGTGTATATGATGTCAAAGATTACCTTTGTTGTTTCTATTCCAATCATGTACAGTAACAGTACAGTATCTGAACAGACTATAATCTCAAATGTACTGCTGCTCGCGTGGAGCATATTATGCTTTGAACATGTATACACAGATGGCACTTCTGAAAGGTTTCCATGGCTTAATGGTATGTTTATATTTTGGAACTAGATACAGTGTTAGGTCATTGACCTAGAATGTGTTTACTTCCGATGATGTATGACCTATCCAAGTCAACTTTTGTGTCTAGACAAGGAATATGTCATTTAGATGTTTTGGGTTGTCACTCTGGAAAATACTGCACTTTTAATCAATCATTTAGAATAAAATAAATTGAGATGGATTCCCTGGTTTGGATGTACCAAATCATAAAGTGTAGGCTACCATGAGATGCAGCCTATATTTAAAAAATCCATTGATATTAATATATATAAAAACAACTGATATAATTACAGTACTATATTTTCATATAAATTAATTGTATAAATACTATGAGGTGGATTCATATGTTGTATAAGAAACCACGTGTACACATGTCAAATTCAGCTGTCATGCTTATTCTGCTTGACAATTATATGTTTTAACTTTTAACACTTGAGGGCAGTAAAGAACCTTTTAAAAATATTTTGGGAAATATTCCTTTTTTAGTAAATCATATGTTTTAATACATAATCTGCATTTTAAATAAAATTTATATATTCAATGTGATCTTTATGCAAGTACATTGTAAATGTCTGGGGTTATGGATATAATTATGACTTGTGCTATTTTAAATAGATTTCAACATACTTCAAGAATGCGTTATTTCTTGTCATAGCCAGTCTGGCACTTCCTTATAGCATAATGTAACCCTTAACTTGCTTGTTTGCTTATGCATGCATCAATATAAGTATATGATATTTGCAATATTGAAATGTTGTGCTTAATAAAATTCAAATGTAACCCAGTCTGTTCAGTGAGTCCACCAGAATGCTGTAATTGTGTGAATGTGAAGGGCTGAATACATTGAAGGCTCCCGTTACAGATAGGTCTACGTGGTACGTCTATGTGCAACCTTGAGCAAACCTTTTTTAAACTACTTTGTGCGGCAGGAAGAAAATATGTCAGATGTTAGACAATGTCGAGTCAGTGCGTGTGAGAGTGCCTGTTGGAAGGTTAGAACAGGCACGGCGAAGAAGAGCGAGACCTCGATGCCTCCCCTGTCGGGGAGTGCCATAGAAAGGACACGTAAACAACAAGAATCAGAAGGATGGGTGAATAAGTGAGGCTGTGAGCGGATGCAGAGCAGGCCTGTGGCCGCAGGAGGGATAAAGTAACGGGAAGGCCGTGTAATTATGAATGACGATGCTCTGACGCATATAATAATAGCTAACAGCTAATTAGCTAGCAATCTCGCTCCATATAGTTTCTATGAGCAGTCAAGGAAACCAAACCCATGTGAGTTCTCATCAAACACTGATGGCACTATATCAGCCGGGAGAAGGTTTCTATGGATCCATGGTGGCATTGTTGACATCAAATAGCTAATTCCCAAGTGATATTATTTGCCTATGAGAATATTAATTATTGTTTGATATTAGGCCTGTAATATCCAAACGGACGTATTGCTACAGCAGCTGAAGTGATATCATAATCCTCATAATCCTTCTCAGTTCTGTAAACTTCTCACGATGCAGTTCTTAAAAGATACAGTATTCCTTTTGGTTCCATATCTGCTCTCACCACACGGCTCTGATAAATTAACCTTAAATGATGCAAAAAATGCAGAATGAGCAACTATAGCGTAAGCAGCAACCCGGACATCAACTGATATGGTCACCAACCCAGTCACCATACTTTGCCTATATGCATATATAAGTATGAGGTGGAAAGCCATGGGTTTAAAGCTGCTCAACTGTCATGTTGTGCCCTGCAGGCCAGTCCATGAATAAATCATAGCTAACATATTAGCACTTATAGACTTCTTTTCATTTTCTGTTTGAAAGATGAACTTGGTATATTGAAGCATAGGCTACATGTAATAAGCACCATAAAGGATTAGCAGAAATTTCCCTGGTCTGACTGGCTTTTATCGCACAGTCACATGCACAAGCAGAGGAGCAATTATGCTCTGCACAGACACACGCATGTGTGCGCGCACGCACGCACACAGGCACACACACACACGCACCCTGAAACATGGACTTGGTCGATTTTAAATAGATTTTTTTATTAATATGTGCTGATACAGGGTCGCTGCAACCCGTGATGACGCAAACACTCACAGAAAACCACCCTCTTTTGGCCCAGAGAGCTGTCAAAGCAATGACTGAGAGAAAAATAAAATGAAATCAAACATCATTCTTTAAAGAAACATAATCAATGTTGTACATGAGCCTCTGTAAATGCCTGCAGTACATGATAAACTAACCATTTCATAGAAACCGAAAAAGTACTGTTAATGGTGTTAACAATTAAAGCATCCCACATGGCACAATGTCAGCCGCTTTATTGTTTCCATAAAGCTTATGGCCTTCCAGTTAAAAAGCTCCCCTGACCATTTCTCTCTTCCTGTTTAATTAGCATGTGACATCCAATACTGTCTGGCCACTGCCAACTATACTGAGCTAATACAGCCCTTACCTGATACTCAGAATAGCCCACGCCCAGATGCCTATATGGGGACCATGTTGGGGCTGGTTTCTCTGGCCACCACTTCACTATATGTAGTGCTATGAGTGTGTATGACTACAGCCATGACATCCTACTGGACACACACATGCAGGCACGGTTTAGCTCCTCCCACACCCATACAAAGTGGGCCAAGCACTGGGTAATGTAAAGATGATGTAGAAAAAGCATGCCTACAGAAAATAAGGATTTAGTCTGTTCCAGCCTCCTCCTACTGTACGTGGATGAACATTGTAAACAGCAAATCCGTTCTATGCTTATAGTGCCAATGTACTTTACACTGAGGATAAAACAACTTAACCTTGGTTAAAGATGTGTGCTGAGTATATATGTGTGGCAAGATATGTTTCTTTTTGGACCAGGGGCTCTGTACAGTATGTAGAGCTGGATCTCAGAGGCCCAAAGTGTCCATCCTACACAGAAGCCCCTCTAGGTCCCACCCTGTGCAATAAAGTAACCGGTCTGAAATGCCAGTAAGACTTCATGAACATTAATTCAAACACAAAAGAGAAACAGCACAATCCTCGTCACTGGGTTTATGCCATACCCCTACATATTCTTAAAACTATGATATAGGTACGTATAATAGTTGTGGACACGTAACGAGAAACCAATAATAAAATAGTACTACTTTATATCATTGTCACAATTGTCTTTTAAAAATCTAATTTTTCAGTTTCAGTTGATTTTTTTATCCACGCCCCTTGTCAGTCTGATGTGGCAGTTTTATTGTATTTATATAAATAAGCCTAAATAAGCATACATCATATCTCATGCTTCCAATAGGACTGGAGTAGATGAGATCAAACTGAACCACCACATGATAACCTCTAGACTGCTGTAAGGCCTCTAAAAAGCAAACACACAACGAAATCTCCCCTTCCTATTCCATCTCCCACTTTCCTCGCCCCGGGCTAGAAATGGGTGAACTCTGTGGCATCCTGGCTTATGTTGTATCCGCTATGCCCCCTCTCTCTTAGGGGCAGAGTGTGAGTAAGCTGTGTTTTCACACTGTACGTGTGAGGGGCTAAGGGGGGACAACAAAACATGTTAAAAAAACAAAAGCAGGAAGGTATACAGCAGGTCAAGGGACTGGGAGGGGGGCTTGCTGGGACATATGTTGTCTAATAAGAGACTGAGAGCTTTCCTCGAACTCTCGCTGTCCTCTGACATTGAGCAGCAGGGTCTTGCTGGCTGGCTGCCTTTAGGTGTCCCACCATCACCATGTCCTCCAAGCCAAGGAAACAGAGCAGCTATACCTTTAGGCACAGATGAGACTCCTGTGCGAGTTTTGGTAAAGCGGAACAGGGGAAGACATGAGTGAAGGAATGAGTGCGAGACAGACAGAGAGAAAGAGAGAGAGAGAAAAAGGGGGTGGAGGTTGGAATTAGCTCCAGTAAAACAACAACCTGGCGATTATTGTAATCAGAGGTTTGAAGAAATCGCTTTGAGACTCCTGTTGTGTGGGTCTTGGTCCTACAGCGCGGGCCACAGCCCTTCTACCACATAATCACTATCATTACCACGGCACAGCGCCAATCTGTTTATTGAGATATTAATCCGAGATAAACAAAGCATTCTACAAAACAAATTAAGAACTCTCAAGAAGTGCTGAGCTAATGGAGTCCATAGAGATTGATATTAAAATGTGAATAAAGGCTGGGTTGAGGAAGAGAGGAGGAATGAGAGAGGGAAAGATGGGTCGGCCTTAGAAAGAGAATGGTGGCAGGCTCAAAGTGACGCACGCCTCATGTCTCGGAGGAAGTGGCTAGGTAAACAATGTAATCCCGGGGGCGGTCACAGTCGAGCACTAGAGAACCCCGTCAGCATATTATGTCAAGAGACATAATCTCAGTGAGCAGGGCGTGCTCACTGAGATTATGTGAGGGCGAGAACTGGACAGATCAACTTTCTTGCTGTGCCTGCCCCCGTAGAATACATGTGCACCACCGCGAACACAACAGATTGCATGTGTTTTGTGTTTATTTGTCTGATTTAAACACCTTCTCTGGTACTGGATGAAGACATGAAGACATGGAAACATTGCATATATAAACAAATATATTATGATAGAAAGTAACAGTTGTCCCGCCCTACAGTTGAAACTCCCATAGGAGAGACTAATGAAGCTGTGTGTGTGTGTGTGTGTGTGTGTGTGAGTGTGAGAGAGAGAGAGAGAGAGAGAGAGAGAGAGAGAGAGAGA